>VZUI01083393.1:0-122376 GCA_013401135.1 Cettia cetti
TTTTTCTTTTTCTTTTTCTTTTTCTTTTTCTTTTTCTTTTTCTTTTTCTTTTTCTTTTTCTTTTTCTTTTTCTTTCCTTTTCTCCTTACCTCCTCCCCTCCCTCCTTTCCATATTCATTCTATCTTTATTTCCTTGGTGTATCCAGCCACCTTAAAAAAAATGAAGGGCACTGTGCTAAACTGTTTCATACTGGAACATGGCATTGGTGCTGTGAGGATGCCTGATTATGCATGTTGCTTCAGGAAGTCTCAAGGCTTGCTGCTGAATTTTTTAAATTGTTTCCTATAAAACAATGTATCAACTTGAAAATAAGCACAAAAACAGTGGGTTTTGGGGAATAGGATTAGATTATTTCATCCATACCTGATAACATCCCCAATTTTAGGTAGTATCACTGGACGTTTTACAAACATGTTCTGAGAAATCCATCATCCCAAGAATATAGGCTTTTTTTCTTTTTTTAACCATTACCGCAGCCTTCTCACCTTCATACCTTCTGTTAACTCTGAAAGATGGCTCCTCTTCCCCAGCACAATATTTCTGCAGCCTCCAAACACAACTGCTGCAGTCCTGGTCATGTTCTTGTGGTGCTCAGCATAGGGGCAAAGCTTCCCACAAACATAATCCCCACCCTGCAAGTAGCTGAGGGATTTTTGCAATGTGCTGGAGAGCAGTCAGGGGAGATGCAGCTGGCACCTCCTGCCCTTTTGCCCCAATGAACCCTCTGCAGTGTAGCCTGCCCTGGCCACACTGGCTGACCAGCTCTGCTGATCCCAAATATTGGGGGGAAAGACAGGGCCTGGACAGAGGACTTGGTGGGGAGGTGCAGGAGACAGCTGCATGTTTTGTTTGCCCAAAGGCCTGGAAGAGCTCTAGTGGCCTGCACAGCCCCTTCTGGTTACAGTATTCAGACACTCTACTGGTTTGAAGGAAATTTATTTCCTCAACTTGTGCATCACATAAATAAAAGAGGGGCTAGAGCTGCTGAGTTTGTTAAGGTACATGTTTAGCATTTCTTGAGTGGTAATTTGTGGATTGCTGCTGATGGGAAAGCTGCTCTAGAAGATCTGAAGCTTCCAGAAAAAGAGGGAAGAAATTCTGTGCAAAAGGACGGAAGTTTCAGATGAGTGCAATAGCTTTCTTTCTCTGAAACCCTGCCTGCATTTATTAGCTGTCTGTTTCTTCTCTTGATGGGGTTCCTTTGCCCCACGTCTCTCTCTCCCTCACTAAATTTTCAAGCCACATGTTTTCCTTTGACATAAACTTGTTGAGTAACAAAGGTGAGAACAGCACCAGAATGTCAGTACATGTTCCAGTGGACAAGCTGCAGTCCAGCTCCCACAATTAAGCTGTAGGCAGCCTTGGTCTGCCTAGCAGAGTCTGAGAAGCTCAGAGAGGAATATGTACCTGCTCCATAAAAACAAAGCCTGTCCAGAGAAAATGATTTTCCCTAAGGAGAAACAACTGTAGATTGACGCAGGAGGGAGGAGAGAGAGTGATTCTTATTTAGGCTAGGTCCATTTCTGAGGTAGGGGTCCATTTTTTTTTCCCTGTGTTCAGAGGGGTTATTTGGCTGGGATAACTAGTGCAAGATTGTGTCACCTATAGCAAAAATAATGAAAATAAAAATTTAATAGGCTATTAAATTAGGAAAGAAATTTAAGAAGTCATCTGAACGATTGTTCTGTCAATATCTAGGTAATCAGCATGTAAATATTTGGTTAAAATCCTTCTATATCAGGCCTTTACTATGCTTGCAGGTAGCAAGGTATTTTTTAAAATATTTAATCTCAAACTTTCCTGGAAGGAATTAATCATTTTATTTTTATGTCCTACCTATCATGGACATGAAAATTAGAAGCCTTCTTACTCTTTGCAGTGGTGCCTTATGTATTTGAAAATCATTAGCATGTCTTTTCTTCACAGGACTGAACCACTACATTCATTCATCTTTCTTTAGGGGTCATGTTTTTTCTAGTCCTCTGGTCAGCCCCTTTGCTTTTTTTCCTACTCCTATGCCATGCAAGTATGATCTTTCAGTCTGTCAGCACTGTCAAAGACTGGAGATCCCAACCCACCCAAAGATACTGAGGGTGTGAGCACACAGGTGCTCAGTTAGTATCAAATAATGAGCCCCAAAATAACCTTTAATGATGCTGTAAATTATTTGTCTTCAGGATGCTTAAAGCAGAACCCTTTTTTTTTTTTTAAATATGTATTTAGTCAGTTTTTGCTCATACTTTCAGCTGAAAGCAAAACTTTGGCTCCACCTAGTAATATAATTAATTAATAAAATCAGTCTTTGATAAAATCTGTCAGATAATTAAAGGCATGATACAAATACATATCTGTGTATGTGTGCATGCACATATGAGTCAATGTGTAGTAAAGCTGTAGTGCTTAAAAATAAACTCCAATCTGCTGTTTCAGTCACATGGGCCAGTTTTTCTGTTAGTTCTCTGTGGTAATTTGCTTACAACAAATTCTTCCCAAGTTATGTTGGAAGAAAGTGATGAAATGTTCAAAGCGTGCATAGCAGCAAGAACCAGTTGCATCAACTTTCATTTTAAGTCTACGTAATAAGACCTACCTAATACTGGAAAACTGGAGGAAATTTTGAGTACATCTGAGTAATTTCGAGTACCTGAATTAGTAGATAACAAAACAGTGTTAAAAGCTACAAGAAAATGTAACTGATATTTTCTTATTAAATGCTCACAGGTACTAAATACATCCATGAGAGTCTCCTCCCTTGACCCCCAGGTGAGTGATCCCCCCATAGGAGGGGTCACTTAATGTGCATTACCTGTATTATCCATTACTGCTGGCTCTGCAATCAGTTGAACACATACCAGGCACTTGCAACAAAACTGCCAAAGCAGAGCAAAAGAAAGCCACTTCCTCTGTCATAATTTGGGCATGTCTGCCCTGTAGCTGACAAAGGGTGGGCCATTGCTCCAAGTCTTGGACAGATTTCAGTGGTAGTGAGCGAAGAATGGAAATGTGCCTGCTTTTATGAATGTAGCCTCCCTCAGCAGATGACAACTCATAAAATATTTTTTAATTATATTGATTGACTCCCTTGGTGAATCTTCACTCAGGTTTGGAGCCCAATAACCTGTTTACACACCATACAGCTCAATCCTAACAATATTTGAAGAGACACTTGTTTAGGCATACCAGTCCCCCTCCAGTCCCATGCCAACCTCCAGTCCTGCAAGGATGCCCAGTGCTTTGGAAACACTCAAAACCAGCTTCCAAAACCAGCAAAGATGCCCATGGTGTGCATATCAATTCTGCTTCTGCCCCTCCAGAATTAGATAAACTACTCCATCCACTTACTTTCTTGATTCAAATATTGTGTCTAAATGTGCATGTATTGCACAAATATCACTTTCTGTCACTTAAACCAAACCTTCTCTTCTTGAATACAGGGTGAGTGGTTTTCTTCTTTTTTTGAAGCCAGAAAAAACTTTTTTTTAATCACTTGTAGCTGATAATTCACTTGCTGCTGTTGTTTATAGATACATCCTGCTCATTGATGGGAACCAGGCACACTGTACTGCCTCTTGTCCCGTATTTGAGACAACTGAAGCTCTGTGCTAAGGTGGAGGTAGTCACTGTGAGCAGGCATTAGAAAGCTGAGTGCCGCATTTACTTGGTTAGTGCTCTTGGTCCACCTTTGATTCTTGTCCCCAGAAGGGAGAGAACATCCATTATGTATTGGTGTCTAAATTCATTTGTAGTTAATTGCCAGCTGCCAGTCACAGTTGTGCAGTTTTGCTGTTGTTTCTACTCAAGCACAGTCTTTAGTCAGTACAACATTTTGGAAAAATCATGCATTACATGACTAGAACTGGCCACCCCAAGCTAGGCATTTTTCAAATGTGAACATTTCATCCTGTGCCTCAGCTCCTCTGCTGTAAAATGCAGCTAATTATAGGACATGAATATTCATTTCAGAGATTCACTGTTAAGACAAACTATTTTGTGTTAATGAGGGTGGGAAGGAAGGCAATGCCACAAAGAAGCCCATGAAGAAATGAATAATGCTGCATCCTGTGCCAAGCATAGAACATTAATTTTCATCAAACTGCACATCATATGGTGTAGCTAAATCCAAAATGCAGACCTAATTAATTTAACTTTTATAGCTGTTAGGGTGGAAAACAACTATGTAGTATGTACAGCATGACACTGTACAGCAAAGAGAGGAGATAAGAGTGAAGAAGAGAGAAGAATGGAACTTGGGATATCAAAGAACTCAGTCCTTCCTGAGTTTTCATCACAGAGGAGCTGAAGTAAAACACCATGCACTCAAACAGGGAGAGTATCTCTTTATATAGAATGTCATTACAATATACAACTCATTGTCATAGCACACTATAGATATAAAAATTTTCCTGGGTTCAAAAAGAAATTAGACTTGTTAATGGTAAAAGAATCCCCATGAAGCATCAAAGTCACAGAGAACTGGAAGCTGGTATACTGCTGTTGTGGTTTTAAGCCCAGCTGGCAATGAAACACTACACAGCCACTAGCTCAATCTCCCCTTTATTCTCCCTAACCCTGGTGGAATGGGGACAAGAATCGAAGTAACACTCATATGTTGAGATAAGATCAGTTTAATAATTGAAAATAAAGTAAAATATAATATTATTATTAGTAACAATAGTAATAATATCAATAATAATATTAATATCAATAATAATATTAATAATAATAATAATAATAATAATAATAATAATAATAATAATAATAATAATAATAATAGTGATGATAATAATAATAATCGTGATAATAATAATATCCTTATGGGGAACTCCCCCCAGTTTATATACTGGGCACAACATTCTGGGGTATGAAATATCCCTTTGGCCAGCTCGAGTCACTTCTTCCAGCTGTGCACCCTCCCATTTTTGGGGTTGTTTTGAGTACCTCCTCACTAGCAGAACATGAGACAAAGAAGAAAAGTCTTTGGATAAATACAACTTAGAAAACCAAAGCATCAACACCATTCTTGTTCAGATCCAATATGTAGCACTGGAACAGATACTAAGAAAAAATCACCTCTACTTTGACTGCAATCAGGAGAACTGGTGAAAACATCATTACACACACCAATCCTGTTGGTACCTCCTGTTTTGTGTATCTACCCATGGTCACCGCCAGAGACAAGAAGCTGAGACAGAGGGAGTCTGTTCAAATATTGATATTACCATCCTTAGAAACATCAAATCATTTAGGTTGCAAAAGACCACTAAGATCATTGAATCCAACTGTTAGCCCAACACTGCTGAGTCCACCACTAAACCATGGCCCTAAGAGACACATAGACATACTTTAAACATCTCCAGGAACGTTGACTCAGTCACTTCCCTGGGCAGCTTCTTATAATGCTTGACAACACTTTCAGTGAAAAAAAATTTCCTGATATCTATTCTAAACCTCTCCCAGTGCTATTTGAGGTCATTTGCTCTTGCTGCATCACTGGTTACCTGGGAGATGAGACCAACTTCCCCGTGGCTACAATCTCCTTTCAGGTAGTTGTAGAGAGCAATAAGGTTCCCCTCTGAGCCTCCTTTTCTCTAAGCTCCCTCAGCCATTCGTCTTAAGATTTGTGCTCCAGACCCTTCTCCATCTTTGTTGCCCTTCTCTGGACTCACTCCAGCACCTCAATGTCCGTCCTGTAGTGAGGGGCCCAGAAGGACACAGCACTCGAGGTGCAGGGGGATGATCACTGTCCTGGTCCTGCCGGCCCCACCAGGGTGCCATTGGCCTTGGCTACCTGGACACACCCTGGCTCATGTTCAGCCATTGCCAGTCAGCATCCCAAGGCAGCTTTCTTTTCATTTTGGCAGGTTTCCATCCACTGTCCCCCCAGCCTGTAGCTCTGCAAGGTGTTGTTTTGGCCCAACAGTTCCTAGGTACTCTTTATAGCATTACAAGTGCATCTGAGTGAATTCTGGTTTGTTTGGAAAAGGAATAACACTTTTTTTTTTGTATTAGTCACAGCAAAGGCATCTTTATGGCCCCTGTGCACAAGTCATCATGTAGTTCTTGAGGGAGATTTTATGAGCAGAGCTCATTTCCATTTTAGAATAAATAGGCTTGGTTTTTTTCTATGCCCTACTGCCATGATGAAGAGGATGTGAATAACCACTCCTTTCAAATGGTATGAAAGCAGTTTCCTTTGAATAGACAGGACCAATCCACTTTCTGTGCAGACTGTGCCCTACTCCTGTTCCTGAAGTAGAGATATTGCAGATGCAGAGCTCCTGTTCCATAATGTATGTAATGTAAACCAATTGGATTTGTCTTCACTAGCAGGAGGAGATTTCAACAACATATCTAAACTTAGATGAGGAAAGCATTGTAAAATTAGCTATTGTTGCTGGTAATTATCCAGAATATATTTTTGTTCATTCTAAAAATGGCAGATTTAGAAACATTCCATAATTATTCAATAAACTCAAAGTGCTTTTAGGTATTTGCTACCCACTTTGAGCTTCTCTCAGAAGAATTTCCTGCATTGAAGAGAACAGATTTTACCTGGAATAATTATCTGTAGTGAACATGCATTTCATGGGCAGTACCTACAATACACTTGATAGAACTTCTTGTCTACATTCCTGTTCTATAAAGCAATCAGTGTCTTAAGATGCACAGAGTTTGATGTGCATGAGGTCAGTTAAAAAAATGCTCCAGGCTCATGGACTTAGAGGCTGTTGATCAGTTTGGCTCACAGCATGAAACAAAGCACATGGTGATAGGTAACCTGAGGTTAATATTTGTAGCAGTTAGAACAGGACACTTTTCATCTGCTGCTGAAAATGCCAATACCTTCCCCAGTGTCCAGCCTGCTGGCATAAGAGATTTCAATATCTTTTTTTTTTTTTTTTCCTACAGCAATTGAAGACTAGAACTGATTTATGACACAAACTTGCCTTTTTCTTCTTTTTTTACTAATTTTTCATATTCATTGTTGCTCACACTTAACCTTTTGACTCTAATTCCTTAATCTGCATGATGCACACAGAGGCTTTGTTCTTTCTGACAAGTCTTATAGTTTTTTATCTCTGCCATCTATTCTTTCAGCCATTAACTGGTCTCAGGCTTTCTGTATCTATAATCTGTTTACATTCTTCTTCATTATTTAGTATTAGTGTAACTCTTCAGCAATCTTTCTCTAGAGCTAGGTTTTTTTTCCTGCCCTTTGCTTCTCTTGAGCCAAATTTCTGTGACAAGAGGCCCCCAAATCTATTTGAGGATCAAGACAAGTTAGACATATAATAGTGACTCTGTGCTAAAGCTTGGGCTCATGCTCTAATGTCATTTAATTTACTAGTGTGGACATAGTCTGTTTGTGAGTTTCTGAGCCTGTGCCTGAATTCTTCCTGCAGTTTACTTCAGGGAAAAGTAATCTAGAAATTAATATTAGCAATCCAGCAATCGGGGTAACTCTGTTGTAATGGATGTTGTAATAAATATGTTTAAAGCTGTGTTGGGATTGCTCAGACATTTTTAAAATTATTTATTTTGACCCAAATTTGTTTGGACTTTATTTATATGTGTAGTGTCCCTTGGCACTGTGCTCAATCAAAACCATAAAAAAGATGTTGGCAAATATTACATCTTTCAATTATTATCACCTGTACCTTTTGAGGCAATGATGAAAATATTAAATGTTTGGCCTAAACTTCTGACTGAAATTCCCTTGGCAGTTCACTGCATGTCTCCTCCAGCAGTGTTGCAATGTGCATTGAATGACATCCAGCAGATGATGTTAAAAAGACATCAAGATCAGGAGATATTTATTCCTGCTAAACGCCCACATGACTGTAAACTGCTCACTTCATTAATCAACATTTTGGGTTTTGAAAATCTCTTTTCTGTGTGAAATCTTAGGCTATTTTTCCTCTTTAGTGTCCAAATTCAAACATTTTCTGGAAATATGAACCTATTACAAATATAATCTGATTTTCACCCTAACCCCAAAGGACAGAAGGACAAAAATAAGTAAATAAAACTCAAGTCCATTCCACAGCTATGAAATGGAGGCACAAAAAGGCCATAAGAAAATGCATCCACTAATTTGGGGCGTCTGTTTTACATTGTTGCAAATCAGGTCCCTAGACGTGCAGCAAGCCAGCTATATCTGATTACAGCTTGTCTATGAAGGCCTTTTTCCTGAAAAAGACATAGGATAAATTTGTGGTAGAATAACTATTCCAAAATAGTTTTATGAATAAGTAACTGTCGGCACCCATGCAGTAAGAGGTGGATTTAAGCAGACTGCTGAGCACCAGGGTGGAGGTGCACGTGCTGGGGCTGGGACAGCCTGGCTGCTGGGGACATGATCCTGCCTGATCTCTTTTTGGGTGCACAGCCTTCTTCTCTGCACAGCATCCAGCACTGGCTCCTGGAGGCCCTCATTTGCTCTGCCATGCACCCTCAGATTCATCAGGTGCCACCAGATCATTCCCTGGGTATGATACCATCAGCCTCCAGGCCCTCATGCCCTCTCCATTCTCATCCAAAGGCTTCCACAGAGCAGCTGGAAATTATGTCCCACATACTGCTTTAAGAAATTAAAATAAGAAAAGAACCAATATTTACTGTAAATATTGACTACAGAAAAGACTGGGAAAATGTATTCTCTTTGTCAGATTCTACAAAAAAAGCTGTTGTTTTCTTTCAAAGGAACAAATGTTAACAAAGATGAATGAACATAACCAAAAATGATGGTCTATTCAGAGGAAATACATGTGGAGAGTGAGGAAATGAACGTGGAGGGTAAGGAAATCATCTATGCTGATTTAAAACTGGAGGAATCCCTCCATAACTATCCAGACTTCACTACCTTTTTTTTTTTTTTCCCCCACAGGAACACCAGAAACAGTTAACCCTAAGAAAGAGCTCAGTAAAAACTGAGATATGTGTGGAGCTGGGGAGGAAGGTGTAGCAAGCTAGAGGAAACTGGGGATAAGCTTCTGTCAGTTTTGAAGATGTTCTTGCTCAATTGCATTCAACAGTGAAACTGGGCAAAGAAATGCAGCACATGCCAATGAGGTGAGTAGAACACACAGAGGCAGGTGTAACCACTAACGGAGAGGAATTACTGACTGAATGAGAGGACACAGCCTTAAGCTGTGCCAGGGGAAGTTTAGGTTTAGACATCAGGAAAAAATTTTCACTTGAAGAAGTGATTGGGCACTGGAATCACCTGCCCAGGGATGCTGTGGTGTCACTGTCCCTGGATGCTTTTAAAAAAAGTCTGGATGTGGCACTCAGTGACATGGTTTAGTTGGTGAGGAGGTATGGAGTCATAGTTTGGATTGATGATCTCAAAAGTCTTTTCCAACCTAGCTCATTCTGTGATTCTGTGAAAATATCACATAAGGCAAACAGGGTGGCCTTTAGAGTAAAAAGAAATAAAACAGTAAAGAAATCATGTTCAGACTAATAATAATTTCTAATATAAGCAGGGTGTTCCTCAGTGGGGAGCAACTGAAGAAGAGAGATGCCTGGTTATTAGAAGGACACCAGATGAATATGAGAATGGTTGTGCCAAAAATCTGAATTAAGTTCAAACAACTACTAGCATATGTCAGCTGTGTGTTCAGACAGAAACAATGTGTACAGGAGTCTAGGTCTACCTCTGCATATTGCACGTGCTAACCAAGCTGGGTTAGATAAGCTTATGCTGCAGATCCTTTGGTAAAAGAGACTGAGAAGGATATCACCTTATTAGTTCAATGTTGGTCCTAGGACATTACACTGGTGTTAGGCAGTTTTGGGCAGGAAGCAAGAAGGTTTGTGTCTGTGAAGCACTGAGGTCTGAGAGGGATCCTGGCTGGGAGCACTGCAGCGAAACTTCAGTGTCTGAAATCCCCTCTCTTCTGCATCTGATTCCCTCTGGGCAGCAGCAGTAGTGGCTGTTTGAAATGGCACTGGTAGCAACGGCTATTTGACACATCCTTCTGTTTTTGAACCACAAGTCCATGCAAGTTTTTCCCCTGTGAGCAGTGAGAAGTAATTGAGACACAAAAATAATTCTGAGTATAGTGCAAAGCAACACTTGAACATCAACAAACTGCCAGGAAAGCAATGTATTCTTTGATTTCCCCTACTGCAGGGATAATAGTGAAAAAATTCATAGTGCGTATGATTCCCTTGAAATAAATATAACATAATTGTGGATGTATTTTTAAAAAGACCCAAGTCAAAGTAGTTAAAATATTGCAAAAAAGGCTGGCTATACCTTCCAACAATTTCCCTGGTGCATTACTAAATATACACACCTCCACAATGATGACAGCTATAAACATCTTATTCCACCCTTTCATAGATGTCCAAAATGTGTTGTCGATCCTTTCTGCAATAAAAGAATGCTGAGGCGCCATCACAGAAAAGCCTGTTTTTTTCTAAACAGCAAATGTCTATAAAAATACAGTCCTACATCACTGTGATAGATAAGAAATACTAAAGGAGCAATAATAATTAATGGCCATACAAGATGAAACTCCAGTTACTCAGACGGCTGTCTCCACATAATCTGTATTTTATACAAAAGGAGAAAGAACTCAATGGAATTTCAGCTGTGACCGGATAAAAACTGCCAACAAAAAGTGATAAGGAAAGTCTAATGTGCATATTAATCATGTTTATAGCGCCTCATTTGCTGATATATTAGCCTAAACGCCCTTTCAAAATACATTTTTGATCACTGGTAGAATCATTTAATACGATCAAACTTTAAATAGGACCAATTAATGCTTCCATCTCCTATTAATTAAAAGTAATTGATTATGATAGCCTGTAATAAATCACAGAGCAAAAGAGTTTGAAAATGTACTGTTGGATGAGTTAAATTTTTAATAATGTGGAAAGATTTAAGCCACACACTGTATCTTTACATGTTTATTGCCTTAGGTTGCATTCCATGTTTTTATTATCTAAGTATTTTTTGGACTACAATTCAGATTCAACAGTCACATATTATGTTAAAAGGCTGCCTGAAGAATTCTGCACATCTTATGTTGATGCCTTCCTGTTTCTTCATATAAGTAAGCAGGAATAGATAACTAAATAAAGCCTAGAAAAGTGTGTATAAATTACTTCCCTTAGGTTTTTTCTATATCTTTATTTATATTTTCACCATTTGTCTTTACCTTCATTTCTCTACGGCTCCCAGGAAATATTCACTACACCACAGCATGATTTAAAGGTGGCCTATCCTTTTGTCATGAACAATTTATTAGAATCCTGGCTGTCCTGTGTCCTGTCCGATCCGTACTTTGCACAAACTTATTTGCAATTTGTCATCGTGTGGAGCAGACAACATCGATAGCAGCAGACATCTTCCTTTAACTTCAGTGGTCATGGACACAGTCAGCAGGTTAGGGCATTTTTGCCTGTTAGCTTGAAAGTACACCTCTTGTTTGTGTTTTTGGTGAATTGGTATGATATCTGCCTCACAACTGCCTGTGGATGCATCCACATTTGGATGCAGACTGAAAAAATAAAAGAGCAGGAAAGGGAATGGCCGTTGCACTGGGCAAACCTCCCACAGAAAGCCTCTGCACTTGAATTGAAAGCTTCCCTAAAGAATAAGTGTCTGTACACATGGAGGGTAAGGAAAATACTTAGGGCTGAAGGAAGCTTATTTTAGGGTCCTCAGACATATTTGATAAATGCTTCTTTCATAACAGCAGCAGGGGGAATGCTTGATTGTTTCATATGCTTCCTGTGTGATTTGCAAAGCTGTCCTGTAAGCTCACATGACCATCTGCATCTTTCCATGTCTTCCTTTGCGTCTCCCTTCCAGCCATTATTAGATTTCTCCAGGGGCACCAAGACTGGCCCATTAGTGGCCACATTCTTCACCACAAATAATTGCCAAATTAGTACTCCCTAACTAAGTGCATGCTAGAGAATTGGCCCTTTAATAGTTTTTTCAGAAGTAAATGCTTCTTATCACACCAGATAAAACTCCAGGCATTCATTTTCCCCTTGCATGGAGTCGTTTGTCTGCATCCCATGCTTCAGAGTGTTGGTATGTCCCTGTACGTCGTCCTCTTTACGTCAACGGGCTGCGGTGATTATTCTATCACCACGTTCATGTTATTTTCTGGACAGCTCAAGGTTATGTGATTTACTGGGTAATCCTACAATTTTTTTGAGAAATTAAGTGTCTCTGCTCTCCTAGCCTTTCACAGAGAGCTGGCTGCTGATCCTGCTGCAGTGAGGCTCCCTCCCACACACAGCCTGGCTTCAGATGAGCTTGCCTTCCTCTTTACAGAGCCTCTCGTTTGTGTCAAGCTAACTCAAACAAGACTGAAAAAGAAATCTTTTTCCCACTTAGCCCACCTGCATGTCTTGCAGGCTACCAGATTAAGGTTGAGCTTGGGATGGGGTAAGATGTGACCTAGCTTTGAATGGAAAATTTTGTGTCAAACTGTATATCCACCTTTTCTTTCTTTCTAAAGAAGAAATGATAATTTCACTCACTAAAATTATTAGTATGAGTTCAAATACTTGTTGCTCAAACAGTGTGCCAGGATGACTTCATTTTCCCAAATTACAAGCTTAAACTACTGGAATTTTTTGCAGCTTTGATTTTCTACTGATAACATGATGAGGTACATGTGACCAGTTAATAAAGTCAGGCACGTTTACAGATGCCCTAAATTCAGGAGTTAAACTAAGCCTCTGCTTGTCCCAATTCCACTACATTGCATTCCTGAGAATGTCACCATTGTATGGTTCATGTACACCACAATACAATTCAACAAATGAAAAGCTTTTTCCCTAGATGCCATGACTTCATTCATTCAGTTATGTTACTTTTCAAGTGATAACACTCTAATTAGCTGCTGAACTTTGGTATCCCTTGCATACCCTTCCCAGTCCAAACCTTCACTTATCTCTCCAGAAGTGCTACATGACATCCTTGTTGTTTCAGGAGAACACAGTTACCATTCACTGACTGCCCCCACACTATCTAAGATAAGTGTTATATGACACATCTTCTAATTCAGAGAAGTGCACAAGAAACAAAAGCTGTCCCTCTGCACAAACTTCTCAATCAGCAAACTCAAAGCACCACCGTTTTATACAAAGTACTGAGTTACTTTGTTGTAATATTGCTGAATATTTAAATCTGGCCCGGGCAAAGCAGGGATTATCTTTCTCTCACATATACAGTGTCTGTACATGTTATGCTGTCATTTCTGAGCAGCAGTAACCTTGCAGAGGTACGGTGTTATATACTATAATTTACCTTGTGCAGTCCTGAGCCAAAATCCCCAAAACTGAATTTAGATTGATTCACAGCAGGAATCCACTCTTTCATGGAACTCCAGTTTCATAAATTTTGTGTAAACAGTTTGGGTTTGATATTAATTGCATATATACAAAGACAGTTTTTTCTTAATTTGCTCAAAGAAGAAATTGGCTCCATTTTGACTGTTTCTTTCTTTGTCCTGTTTTTTTTACCAAGTGATAAAAACAATTTCAGGAATAAATCTGTACTGCACAGAGTAACACAGTGCAGACACAGCCTCAGACCAGAGCCACACAAGCCCTTTCATGCTATTCTCCACATCCTGTTTGACTAGTCTTAATTAGTCCCCTACCAAGTTCGGATTTTCTGCAATTTTTGAAGAAGCCTGACACTTGGAAAGAAGCACTTCCAAAACTTGCTGCAAGGATCCAGTTCTCTCACTGGGACTCTTTCAGTCCATCACAGGAGACTACTTACAAGGAAGGAAGAAAAACATTGTGTTGGAGGTTTCAGCTCAGGGAATGGGAAACACATTAGTGATATTACCCTCTAAGACAACTGCTGGAGACCTCTTTGCATTTTGCCATCCATAGATTGAGGACTTCTTGCCAGTGACATAGCCCATGAGAAGGACCTCAAGAGTAAGCTTCACAAGACATTTAAGTGCAGAACTAACAAAATGCTGAATGAATTCCAGCTGGTGAAAACATATGGCAGATTCTCAGTTTTATCTTCACTATCTTTTGTTTGCAAACAAATGTGCATTTGTTCTCCATTTGTTTTTTACCCACTGACTTCAAATGAGCATCATTTTAACTATAAGTCCCTGGTGAACATACAGTCCCATAAAATCACACCAAATTATATGTCAAGTATAGAAAGAGCTGTTGCAAAGAGGAAGAGTACAATCTGTTCTCCATGCCAGTGCTTTATAAAACAAGAAGCAGTGGGCTTGTATTGCAGGAAGGAAGAATCACATCAGACATTTAGAAAACCTTTCCAAGAATAATTCCAAGAAGCACAGAAGAGGTTGCCTGGGGAGGTTGTATTCTCCATGCCTGGTAGCCTTTGAGAACATATTAGATCAAGACCTGTCAGAAGTTATATCAGCATCATTGAGCCTCCCTTTCCTTAGTTTATGATTCTCCTTTGAACTTAATTAATCTTGCAAGTTTTTGAAAGTTTACATCCAGCTGTAAAATAAATTACCACTCAATAGTAAGGTATTTAAGAAGATTTACACTTCTAGAATATTTAAGAAGATTTACACTTGTAGAACATTTAGGAAATGGAATAAAAGATTTTGCTTTAAATATAAATGATCATTCAACTGGATCTACAGAAATCCACTGTTGGGAAAAGGGCCAAAGTTGGACGACACCATTCTTTTGTTGGAGGTAAGACCTGTGTTCTTATATCTCCCCCCAAAAAGCAGAGTCTCAATAAATACTGACATTTGAGACAATCCCAGAGGTCAGGAGTTTGAAGGAAATGGACTGTAGTAAGACACTCACATAATGAGCTCTGAGCTTTGAGATTTTTAGAGTCACCACTGGTGTACCTGCCAGAAGCGACCCCACATTAGCACCTGCCAGACAGGCAATCCTAGTGGTGTTTCTATAATCGTGGTGTATTTTGATCCTGCTGCTACCTGCTTGGTTATTTTTTACACTTTTGGAAAGGGGGGCCTCAGCAGGCTTCATCAGCGAGTCTTACCACTTCTACTAGACAGCAAACATCATCCATCATTTTCTGTGTGGCTGCTGGCACAGAGCATTTATTCTGCATTTGGGCATGGGCCTGTGTGCTCAGCTGTGATTTCTCCTGCATGTGCAGAGCTATGAACAAGGTCTCACAATAGAATTTGTCTTTGTTCCTGACTCTGCAATGTAGGGGTGCAAGGAAGACCAGCACAGACCTGGTGTTGCTATGGAATCCTGGTTGATGACTCTTCTTCACCTATGCTGATCGTTGGCTGCAGTGTTCCTTGGTATCCTAAAAGTCCTGAATTACTTGGTATTCAGTGTGATAAATTGTGACTTGGAAAGAGTCCTGAAACAATAAGAAACTGCAATAATCCACAACTAAAGTTTTTAACAGCGTAAGAACAGGATGTGTATTCTCGCCAGTTTTATTTGTGGGATTCAGAATGCCATTAGAATAGCAGAAAAGGAGAGGGGGGATTGCTTTTCTTTGCTGTTAAGGGTGGATTGGTTTATTACTGCATTCATTACAATTAAAATTCCATAATATAACCACATAAAGGTATACGTCGCAGTTAAGTTGATATTTTTCTTGTTTTATTTATGACCACATAAAATATGGTTTCCTGAGCATAATCTCCAAAAGCTCAGGGATTTAAGCTCCACCCCATTTATATATCTTAAACACTACACACAAACGTAATTCCTGTGGCTCCTCTACTCGCTCTCCAAACTTCTTAAAAATGGTTCAGGCCAAAGGTAACATGTTTCTTATATACCAACTCAGACAGCATTAAACAGTTGGTTCTATATCTACTCGTAGGATAAAAAGTAAACATATCTTGGATTTGAGACTATTAAAGCTCAAAATGATGACCAAAACCTGTATCTGAGGATACTCTGTATTCATAAATGGAAAACAACCCCAAGGACCAGTCCTAGGTCCTCAGAATTTCCAGTGACATGTTCCCCCTTGCTCCCATTTTGGGATAGGTCAGAAAGACACATTACAGGACAGTTTTGGATGGAAGACAATTTTGCGAGTGGCTGAAGTTCTTGAGCAGTCCTACAGAGAGGCTGAGACATCTCTGTGAGGTGCCTGAGGGAGCCTGTGCCTCTGAGATCATGCTTTAAGATCCAACACATTTTCCACCAGTTTGCAGAAGATCCAGGAAGCTGGAAGGCTTGAAGCCTCTCAGCACAGCGGCAGAAAAGGAGGGAAGAGGAGGGAATGAGAGGAAGAAAATTCCTTCTGGCCACATGAGAGCTTGGAAATGCCACCAGAGGAAATTAGTTTTTTATGTTCATTGACTAACACCAGGTTCTGCAGCAAGTCTGAATTTCTGATTTTTTTTCACATCTTCCAAGCTTATACAAGAAAGTGGCAATTCTGTGCTCTCCTGCAACCAGGTTTTTAAAGTGGACTGTAAATAAACCTGTGCATCTGACCTCAGATCAAAATGTTCAGTTTTATAAGAGGATTTTGGCAAAATTCATGTGGCTCGATGAAGAGAAGAGAGAGAATCTGGAAAAAGAGTTTTTGAGAGCATCTCGATAAATTCATTAACTGTATTTTAACAAATAGAAAACCTTTCTCTTTTAACAAAGAGAAAAATATGAAGAGGCTCAATTCTTCAATTCTTCTTCCTCTGCATGGCAAGTCTATGATGGCAGGAGTTTGTTTTGGCTTTTTTTTTAACTCTGTAGAACCTTACCAGATTCTAGTAACTGGCAGCCCTCAGAAGACATTCTGTGTTTTTTCACACTGATGTTCATTAACCACTGAAACTATCAATTTGGGGGTTTGCACTGAAATTATTCAAGGGTTGTTCTTGTATCCCTGATGTGGATGGCTGCCTGAAAGATTTTTGTCAGCCAGTTATGGTCTTGCTGAAGAAATCCTTTCTGAGGGAAGTGCCAAATTCAAAGCTTTCTGCAAGGTAGATATGGGATGTTGTAGTTAATGGATTATTACATACCAGAAACTGCAGATAGTCTGGTACTGAAGATATGTCTCTGTTGCAGTCCAGGTGGAAGATATTAGCCTTTCCCATAATATTTCCAACACTGGATTTTTTAGATCTGTGCCTTTTACTGAGAATGCTGAAGTCTTTCAGAGATGATGATACGTGGCAGTAAAATCTGTCAGGGAACCCCCCACTAATGTCATGGGGAGAGAAAAATGCTTAAAAGAAACAAACAAGATTACAGTTCAGAGGAAAGAGAGCCTTGTTGCATTTACCTGGGCTGCACATGATCCTTCACCTCACTGGTGAAAGTGTGCAAAGACCACATGGCCAATTATAAGACTGTGAATGCATTGGTTTCTTTTTGTCTGTTTTTGGTTATAAGACAGTTTATCTTGAGGGCAAATTTTTGTCTATGTGACCCAGAGTAGATGCTATCTCAGTATCCATGGCTGGAAATTTTCATCAAGGAAGATGCATGATGAAACCAGTCAGAGAGAAATGTACCCCAATGAAAGATGAAAACTCTTCTCCCTTGTCCTTACTATTGTTTCATTTGAGGCCTTTTGCTAGACATCTGGTCCCTGAAGGTTGAGCATTAAGGTGGGGAAACCCACCAGCCATGCCCACATCATGCCTGGGGTTTGGGTCTGGCATTATTAGTTATTCCCTTAGCACTGATGAAATACTAGAACTCTGTTTCCCTATTACTTTATCTTAATAATTGCTGAAGAAATGCTTGCAGACATTGGAACAGTGGTTTGAAAAACCATTCAGTAAGCCATTAGCTTTGATGTTAACAGATTATACTCTGCAACTAATGGTGAATTTTGCTGTTATTTCCTTTCTAAAAAAGGCAGAAAAGATGGATTTTTAGTTTTTAGGGACCAAATTGATGAGATTAACAGCATGCATTTCATTTATCAAGAGCATTAAGTGTTTTGCAGTGACTGATGAGTGTATTTTAGATATACTGAAAACACATAGATATATAGTTTATTTCTTTTATGTTAGAAGTTGTCTACAAGAGAGCCATTATTTACATCCTTTATATCTAATCAAGATAAACTCTCAGTCTCATAAATAAGAACATACTTATTTGCTTTAGTGAATTATTTGAGTCTGGAAAGATTTGCTGAGCAGGGGCTGGGCTCGATAATATTTCACAAAGCTAAAAATTCAGTCTTGATACATTCTTGACATGAGACACATCATTTTTCACATATAAGAACAATTACCTCATGTTTACACAGCATTTAAAGCATGGAAAGTGATTAGATTTTACCATCTCTGGCATGCTCGGGAGGTACAAATTGCTACTGGCTCTTTATATATGGAAAGCCATCCATTTAATGCTCTTTAATTTGGTGCCACTTATCTGCCTGTGGAAAGGTTCACTCCTGGTGCTGGTGATGAGTATGAAGTACAGGCCTAGAAATAACTGTCAGAGAGGGAGGAGGCTTTAACAGGGAGATAAGTGTTAAGATAGATCTGCCTCCTCGAATCAGTGGGATGAGCCCCATATCCCAGCAAGCCCACTCCTCATGGGGTTGATAACACCTTCTGTGGTGGGAGAGGTCAGCCGGCTGCTGTGGGAAGCCTGCACACTCTGGAGGGAAGATGGATCCCAACCAGAGAGAGGAAATGACCGTATGACAGTTTCAAGCTTGCCAATGACAGCGGTTTAGCAGGTGGAAGTGCTCCAGCAGGAACTCCTGGGAGGGCAGAGGCATTCCCTTGGCACAGGGGGAACCTTCTCCATGGTAGGCTGGGAGCCCATCAAAAGGCAACCAAATACATCAGTATGGGATGCTCATGCCCACGTCCCAGTTCCTCTTCAGAGAATATCTCAACTCAGAAGAGGAATAGCAAATCCAGATTTGCAAAACCCACTTTTCCTGCTGTCTGCCATGCTTGTCCTGTGTGAGGTCTGAAGACCAAGCCCGATCTCATTTCTCCAGGTGTCCTTGCCATCACTAATACAGCACCTGAGCTGTCATCACCAGTGGACCAGAGTTAAGCTCTTCTTCATTTGCACTGATGCAACTGCAGGGATGCTGCCACAGTTGCAGCATCAGTGCATGTCTGTACTTCAGTAGCAGTAAACACATTGGCTTTGCTCTGTGTACAGTTTGCTTAATAAACTGCTTACATATTGCACTTTCTTTAAAGCACATTGATTGCATTATCTAATGCCAAGATGAACGTGTCCAGGAATAGACAGCTTGGCTCAGGTCTGGGATATTAAGTAGTCTGGATTGATCTCCTAACCTCCTTTCCAAGTAAGGGCTATACTGTTGGCTATTCCAGACTAATAGATTTGTTATTTCTCTGATTCCTGTATAACAGTGTCTGGCACAGAGAGCAGGCCATGTGTGGTGTTTCTCTCAAAGATTATGAAAATAGCATGCAAATGTTTCAGCTTTGCTGCAGTGGCCAATTTTCTGGCTATAGTTTTTGTTGGTTGACATTAAACGATATAGTTTTGTATTCTGGAAAAACCTTCGTGAACCATCCTTTGTTTGCTTTTGCAGTCTCAAGCATGTTAGTAAATAAATACAAACCCAATGTCTGGTGCAATCAGTTTCATCAACTGATGTGTGATATATTGGCTTTCATGAGGAGAGTTGGAGACCTACCTTACGGGCCTCAGTGGTCTGAAAATTAGCCACATGCTATGCAAACCCTTGATGCTTTGGCCACCCTTCAAGCTAGACAACCCTTCACAAACTTTCAGATCCACAATTCTGTGTTGTAGTGTTGTTATTGAGGATATCAGGAAATGGATCAGGAAGGAAAGCAATGATGTGGGCTTTTTTCAATGAAAACTGTGGAAGAAAAGTTTCAGGAACTTTATTTTTCTTGTGGGATATCTGTGGGTAATCAAGGGAAATCAACACTCCCACACCCTGTCCAAGCTTTAAAAATATGGCTCTAATGGAAACAACTGCTAGTATTTTTAAGTCCGGGCAGGCTGGAGGCCCTCAATGTTTTCCAACAGAGTAAATCAGAGAGGGCAACACCCTCATAATTTATAACAAGTTTACATAGCTTTCCAAGGTACTAATTAAACCACTTTGTCTCAAACAAAATTTATTTTTCAATAAACCAGAAATAATACTCAATCTAGAGGCTTTGTGTTTCATCTTCAGAACAACTGTATGAGTTGTCTGTTAAAGTCAAATATGTCTGGGGCACAAAGACCATATGGATTCTCCCCTGTCATGTGTTTAGGAAGGGTATGTATAGACTGGTATCACAGTCTAAAGTGTACTGCTGTTTAACTTTTTTGAGCTCTGGTCTCAAAGAGGAGGGGGGGTTATGTGGCATTGCATCCAGAGTGCATCCAAGTTCCTCAAAGCAGCTCTGACTCCACGGAGATGCACATGCATGGCCACAAACCCAAGCAGATCAACGATGTCTCCAAGGTTTGTCTCACGGTTGGAGCAGGTAGAAAGCTGATTTTTACTGAGGTTATTTATTTCCGTAGCTGTTTACAAGGTGATCCCAGCCTTGAGGGGCTGTGTCCCCAGCTACCTTTAGCCATTGCTTAACCCTCCCTCTGACCTGCTGCTGCAGCAGGGAAAGCTCTGTGTCAACAAACTGCACAACATTGGCAATGCTTCAGAGCCTGCCCGAACCTCCGCACCGCCGCTGCCGCTGCCATGAGCGAAAGTAATTAGAGACCGTTTGCATTGGTTGTTTGGAAATGTGTAAACAGCAGTATAAACAACAGCAGGTCAGGTCAGGGAAGGAGGCTGGCACTTCATGAGGCCACGGCTGGAGCCTGCCCAAGTGTGAAATTCCCAACTGGGAGAGAACATTTGGAAAAACAATGCGCTCGAGGTTTATCAACACAAATCATCTCCTAAGTGGCACATTTTATTTAGAGTATGTGTGGCCTCCATCTAAAAGAAGGGAAGTTTTTATCAATCTGAGCTTTATCACTTCCAGATATCTCTTTCTTTGTTTACTGGCGGCATGCACAATGCCTTCATTTTGAGCAGTCCAGTTTAAACACAAGTGGGGCTGGCTTTTTTTGTGGAGCCTGCAGTGAACTGCCTGTGCTCCCTTTTCAGAACTGTGCTCGTAAATCTTCCCTTCAAGCCCTGAAACGCCTCTTTGTGACCGTCACCCTTGAGAAACGTGGCATCCTGGCCCCAATACATGAATCTGCTTTGGCTAGAAGACCATCCCTGCTCAGGAAAGCACTCTGAACCCTTCTCAGCTTTGAGGAAAGGCTTCAATGACTTTCTGAAGAGGAGGAGGAGGGGGTTTCTGGCATGGGTCAGAAAATCAGAATCACAGGGCAGTCTGTGGAAGGACAGGAGTATATAAATAAACCGTACATAAACCTAAAGTAAGCAGGATGAGAATTGCCTCTTAAAATTCAATTGGAAAGCTTCCTGGGTGTCCTGAGCTCCTAGGTGGCCACAGCACTCTCTTTAACAATACAGTCCTTCTCCCTGGTGCTGGCACTGGCCAGTGATCCTCATGGGTAGCTGCCACCACTCTTTCAGGTCCCCATCATGCACAAATTAAGGGACATCTGTGGGTGTTGAACCACAGTCAGCTGTTATTCGTGGCTTACCTGTGCACAGCATTTGTTATAAGGGAGTTTTCAGCAGTTAAAAAATACAAGATTTTTTTTCTGTGAGGCAGCCTGGCATTATTACTCTTATTTTAGAGTGGGAACAATAAAGAAGCTTGCTTAAGTATAACTAAAAAACCCAGCGGAAGAAGCGCGAGAAAACACCCCTGTGCCTCAGCTCCTCACCAAGAGCTTGTGTCTGTGTATGGGAAACACAGGTGTTACAATCTAGGCCTTGCCAGCACCACAAAGACACTTTTACCATAATTTGCAGAGCTCCCTGAGAGAAACACAGCATATGACCACAGTTTAGCTGTCACTGGCCTAGTCACACAGCCACACAATGCCATGTGAACAGTTGGATAGGCCAGCATTTGGGCACAGTGACTGGAGCTGCCCCTTCTGGGAGATATGCTTGCCATCTCAGGCAGAAAGTAGTGCTGGTTTCACTTCTGGCCAATGCCTGCTTGTGGGCAAGAGGAAGAATTCAGCCATGAGGGCTGAACACACTGTCCAAGCAGTTGTTCATTGCCTCAGGG
The DNA here is from genome assembly GCA_013401135.1 of Cettia cetti. Lineage (NCBI taxonomy): Eukaryota > Metazoa > Chordata > Aves > Passeriformes > Sylviidae > Cettia > Cettia cetti. The sequence goes on from VZUI01083393.1 coordinate 22,090, forward strand.
AAAAGGCAGCATGCCAGATGGGCTTATCCCCTTGGCTACAAGTCAGACCTTGCTGAGTTAAGTCAACAAGTGTTATTTTCTGCCCATTCCAAGGGAGTTTTCCAGTGTTGCTGTGTCAGCTAGGGACATGAATATTTGATGACTTATCTGCTATATCAATCTAAATGTAGCAGCATCAATAGGATCATACCTTTAAAAGCCTCTTCTCATACTGTATAGGTCATGTGTGGAAGCTCTTAGTAAACCTTTGTCCTCACCTTCTCATTTAGCCCTAACATTTATGTCTTCATTCTCCTAAGCTCTTCCTGAGGACAAAAATTTGGCTCACACTATGACACTCAAGATTTACTGCCTTAAAGTGTCTAGACTAATAGAATACCATGGCATGGTACTGGCCCAGTGCGTGGCTTCAGTGTGCAGGTGGCATTGTTTCCCTGTCAATGCACATCAAGTGCAGTCCAACAGGATTTCAGTATGTCTTTAAATAAATAAATAAAATAAATGTGACTGAATTATTTGCTAGACATCATTTCTTCAAAAGGTCGCAGAGAAACAAGTTTTGGCTACAGAAGATTGTGCTCTACAGTGTGGGACAATGAACAGGGTGAGAAAAGGAAAAGAAAAAATTTCACAGAAATCTAGGCAGTGGTTGGTGAAGGTAGGCCAGCAGCCAGTACATGGTAGAAAGTCAGTTGCTGTAATCATGTGAAAGCTGGTCTTGATGACTTTCTTTGCCCTAGAGCCAAGAGCATCCCTATGAGCCAGCAAGACCATTCAGTTGGTGACGCCCTCTGCAGAGGGAGTGGGCATCTGGGAAGCCAAGACAAGGTTAGGCTATTGCTGCTTATTTTCTCTATCTTATATGGTATTTATGAGGGAAAGAGAGACAAAACAACTGAACAATGAGTGTCAGAATCTCAACTGGAACCATGGCCATCCCCATTGCCTGGAGTCCAAGCCATTCACTGACTCATAAGAACTGAGGCATTATGTGGGGAGTGGGTTTATGAATGGTCCATCATCAATGCTCCTCATGATATAGTACCATATATTGGTTGGTCTTTGAAAAATGTGAAGGGGTAAGAAGATAAGAAACAAAACAATGTAACTCATACAGAACAAGAACTCGTAAGACAAGCCCATAGAATCCTTGCTACAAAGAATGGGACATTTGTTCTCACCTTTCTTTTCCAATCCTGTAACCAGTTATTCAGTCATTAAACAACCTTACTTTTACACAGCAGCATTTAGCTGCCCTTAAAGTTCCAAACTACAGAAAATTTTTGCTGAAAACCTTTTGGAAATAAAACAATTTCATCAGGAAATTCATCATATGCTTGCTGACACCTTCAGAAGACTCTAACTGGTTTTTCAGGCAGGACTTCATTGTGCAAAATTGTTATTAACTCTTCCTCAGGAACTCCAATGTTGCAAGGTGTCCTCTAACTCTGCCTTTTGTTATGCTTTGTCTTAGGTTGCTTGGCATGGCCATGATGCTTCTAGGCCTGTATTTCTTCAGCATCTCACAAAACCCTCTTAGAAGTCAGCATCACTTATGCTTCATTTCAATCTTCAAGGACCAGTAAAATTTTACACAAGATGTTACACAGAACCCTTAGTAATTCAGCTATTTTTCCTCTGACTTCATCTAAATATGACCCGGCCTTGATGATTTCCGGTTGAGTGTTTTGTCAATTTGTTCAATAACTTCTTCTACAGCCAGATACTCTGGCTAAGTCCCTATAAAGAAGGGTTCAGACTTGGCGACATAACAAAGAGTAAGAAGCAAACAAATAAAAAGTATAAAGCCCAGAGCAGCAATAAGCCTACCCAGCAAAGCTGACACCAACTCTATTTCTGGATCCTGAATGACTACTCAGAATACATGAAATTCACAGGGGTTTTCCCAATGTCCTTATCCTTCACTGTGAATAGTTGTGTTATGATCTTCACATTTTGTCTCTCCCATGGAAGAAATCTTAAGGAATGAGCAAGGTCACAGGCTTCCCTTGAGAATATCTACTGCCCTCAGAAATTATGCACATATCCTGATTTAAGATGCAACCAGAATGTCACACCTTCTGTTGTAAGCAAACACAAGTCTGGGGCTGATAAGGGGCCTGTGCATGCATCCATAAGTATGATGTTGAGGTGCTAAAGCAGGGAACAAGAAGGGGCAGAACCTGGGGGGGTCAACCGAAGAAGGCCCAAACAGAGCTGGGGAGATGCTGGATACCTAGCTGAGCCAAGGGTCTTGAGACATCAGCTACTCAGCTCCTCCAGTGGCTACTATCTGATTGCTGCATTTCAGTCATATCATTTTAGGTTTTCATTTTAAGTATCACACAACTTAAAACAATCTTTAGTTTCTCATGGAGTGTCAGCCTCAGTGTCACCATGCAGGGACTGTTGGAGCATTATGGCCTCTTTTGAACCCATTAATACTGGCAGCACCACGCAGAGTTCAGTACCCAGTTTCAGTTTATTTAAGGCTTGTTTTAAAAAAACATTATGTGCTGAATTTTATTAAATCAACTTAATAGGAGCTGTGAAGTAAAACAAATAAATATGGAACTCATTTCTGCAGTTAGTGGGAATTATTCTGTTTGTTTACAAAGGCCATTAAAAGCTTACTGGAGGTGTTCATTTCAGCAAGGAGGCCTCATTGATGGATCAGCACAGCCTTGTCAAAACTGTATCCAAAATTTCACAGCAGCGCTCTCATTAGGCTCTAACGGTTGAAAGAAAACACAACTGAAGAGAACTATTAATGTTTCCCGGTGGCCTCCAACCTCCTTCACATTAGTTTTTCCCAAACCACATCGCATAAAAACTTTTCTGAGATTTTTGGGGGCTGGTAGGTAGCAGAAAGGACAGAAAAAGAAGGAGCTGAGTGCTTTGTGTTCTTAAAACAAGGTGTATTAAAACAAAAACCTTGATAACTGTAGAAGTGCTTAAGCTGTTTCATAGTGTAATGTCTGATAAAATGCTCAACAGCAGAGAAAGAATTATGCATTAGTAAAAATGTAAGAATAATACCACAGAGTATTAAAATCCCCTTTTTAAAATATAAACTAAGCGTTTCTTAGGTGTGAGAGTTCAGGGTTAACCTTAACTGCTAGAAAACACTCATTTTAGTTGCATTTCAATATGAACACATAGAGCCATTGTATGTTTTCCCCAACAGACTTCCACAAGAATATATACTTTTTAATGTACATATTTTTCATATCAAGAAGTCAGAAATACAGGTCTGGAATAATGTCTTGTCAAAACAAATACTAAATTTGCTTTTAAGCACTTAATGGTTTTCAAACAGAGGTGATCATCTCTGTTGACTCCATCCTTAACCAAAGTATCCAAAGAAGTGACCTGTTTTTAGAGTGGTACAGAGCCTGCTTCCCTGCTGGTGTCACAAAGGGCCTTGGGCACTTGGCATTTCTGGGTATAGCACGTTTGCATGGCTGCACACCTCCTGAGCACTTTTTCAAATATTGTAAGCAACTTTTCTGAGGACTTTTTCAAAGAGAACCTGTGTCAAGTGCCACAGTGGTGCAGATGACTTCTTTCCATAGGTAGGGAATCTTGAGTCTCTGGTGTGATCCTCAGCAATGGGATGAGCACTTGAAGTACAGCTTGGCCACTCTTAGGACAGTCTGCTATAGATCACGTGATAAAATCTGCCTTCTATTTAGGCTTTTAGAAACCTGATAAGAGTCACTTCCTTTTCATCTTTGGACCAGTAACTTGCAAAAATAACTAAAGCGGTGAGATGTGATGTGATAGCTTTGCATTTCTTACATTTTTTCCCTTCTTATCTTCTTACTTTCCCCAGGTGACAGTAATAACAACTTCTTGCTGTTATGTGCAACAGCATGTGATACCAGTTGGAAGAGACAGGTTACAAACCAAAGAGGACCAGGTCCTCAGAAGAATGTCACATGCCCTGGGAATCTGGGGACCGTCTGGCTGCCACCTGAAGGCTTCTCTCTTGGTCTCCAAAATCATCACTGTGTCAGCCTAAAAAAATCCATGTCTGGATGGTCTGAGAGCTCAGAGCTGTGGTCATGAAGGAGGGAGATGCAAGGAGAAGAAGGAGGTGCTGGTTATACTGGCTATGTTTCTGGTCATCTTCTCATTTTAGAGACCCGGCAAGCACATAGGGTTGCAGAACTGATTCCAGAATTGCTCAAAACAATCAGCATCTGCCCCACTCTGGCTCAGACTGTGCCTTGTGAAGGCAACGTTGAGTGAGCATCACAGGAAGGCCAAGGCGAACCACGATGCGCAGCTTTCACAAAGGGAATTTCTTAGCGTGTGTGTTGGAATGCTCTTGGGAGGTTTCTCTGATCAGCATGAAACAGTCCATGGATAAAATACAGAGACAAGTCTGGGGACGTGAGTAATATCCAGAGTCTTGAACAGGAATGAGATAAACTAAAGAAATTGAATCCAAACAACTCAGAGGATAACGTAAATTCCTAGTGTGGGAGGAAGAAAAACAATATTGTACAACTTTCAGCTGTGAAGATACTCAGACAGTAAATATCTTATGTCAAGTTCTGGATTTCAATCAGTTTTGTTTTATCTTTGTTTCAATAGAATTTTTTTCCTTAAATGTAATCCTCATTAAGTCATGTGAAAGATGCAGGCTAACTGTTGATGTTACAGATAACAGGGAAGATGTGAGGAACACTCTGACTGTCCGCTTTCCATAACAATAGTGAACAATAATTCCTGAAATCTGTGGCCTTTTAACGAGCAGCTATAATAAAACAGATTTCCTAGAAGACTATTAAACAGATAAAAATCTCTTTAAAATCTTTATCCTGCTTTGCTAATCAACTGCCACTGTTGTTTAAGGTTGGAACTTTTTCTATACTTTTTCATTATTTCAGAACATCCCCTGCCAGAAACCATTGTAAAGCTTTCTATTAAAATCCTTCTTACTGTAGTGGGATGAATTTTTTTTCTTTATTCCAAAAGACTGGTTTAATAGAAACTTGGCACCAGAAAAAGTGTTTCTGTTTCATTACTATGCTATATAAAAGTTCACGGGGCTCTCAGAATATTCTTTCTTAAAAAAAAAAATAAAATCATTAGCATACGCTTGGTTACAGAACATACTGGTAATTATACAGTAGTCATCTTTCAAATACACACTTCCTATGTTATTGCTAGGACGATTAGTGATCATTCTTAAAATGCAGAGTGAGTACTAGAATGCAGTTTATATTCTGCAAATTTTTTCAAAATGTTACTCAAGTCATTCTAGTGGTAGTTTGTACACAAAGAAAGAGCTTGAATTTTTTAAAGCCTATTTAATTTACACTTCATCTTAGTTAGCTTAAACCATATTTCTAGCATTTTTATTATAGCAACTCTTTTCAGTGTAGCCCAGTAAATTCTTGTTTGGCTCGCAAAAGCAATAATAGTTTTTAGCACTTGCATAGGACTTTAGGTTTTCAAAATGTTATCCAACTATTAACTAATTAATGTTTGTTCAACCCAGACTGGCCATATAAAGAGGCTGCAGTGAGTGAAAGGAACATTTTGTCTGTCAGTACTAACAAGATTAAAGGTGTTGATGTTGTACAAACTCAAAAATGAGGCACAGTTTGAAATAACCCACCTGCTATTAATTTTAGCCAAATTGTTGGTAATCTCAAACTTGTAGATTACTTCTCAGTACTATCAAAGGAAAAAATGAGGAAGTGCTTTTTTTGCCTGCTTTGGTAGCCAACAGCATGTGCTGGAATAGGAAATAGCCTTCCATCTTTCCATTTTTGTCTACACACAACTTCTCAGCAGCACAGGAAGCAATTTTTCCTGTGTACCCTCTGGATCATTTTGTCATGCCAAGGGGCACAGGACCCCCAGGGGATGGTGTCCTAGTGTGCTGCTCTCCTCCCACCTTTCCTTTGTTCCCTTTCTCACAGAGAGGCTCAAGCCTTCTCCTCCACTGACTCATCGGGACTTGGACCTTAGCCTTGCACTAGAGATGCTTTCTAGGCATACATTTGGTTTCAATGTATTAAAAAGTTGATTGAGCAATCTTTACGACAGACGAGGTTTCCTGTAAATCAGGACCAAAGATTACCTTACTCAGTCGTATCCGATGTAGTTGCCCAACAGTCCCCTCCACATCGTTTCCTGCAAGTCCCTGAGTTTACTGGGCTTCTGGACCCACAATAATGATGTTGCAATAATTTCAAAGTATGACTCTTGCATGTGTTCTGGAAATAACATGGCCATAAACATAACTGGAAGTTTCTAACTGTCAGTGATTTCATACTGACTTTAACAATAGCCAGTAAACATATAGTTCTGACTTTAATCCAATTTTCTCAGTAAAACTAATTTCAGTAAGATGCTCCAGATAATACTTTCTTGTGGGATTACTGCACAGCTTGGGTGGTGTATCGTTCAATCTTCGTCTTTTATTAATGCACTGTATATGTAATATATGACCCCAAATCCTTGCCAGTGCTGTGTTCCTAAACCCGTGGAATTAATTAGCTGCTTCCATGTTCAGTTTTGACTGCTTGAGTACCACTGGAATTTCACTAATCACATTAGACATTAGCACCATTCCCAGATTTCTATTCTTACGGCTTCCCAGTGTTTGCAGCCATCCACAGCTGACGTCTACAGAGGAGGCAGAAACACTGTGGAGACTCCTCTGCTCACGAGACGTCCCCCTGACGCCAGGGGAACACGCCACAGCTGCAGGGCTCCATGCTGACACATCTACTAACAGGATTAGGACTCTAAGTAGAAAAAACATATGTCGTTTGCAATATAGCTGGAGAGCTACCAACAGCTGTAATTAAGGATGCCTATGCATTTCCATGCTAAGCCCCTGTTTTCATTTGCTCATAACTTTCCAAAACTTTCACCTATAAGGCTGAACTTTTACAGTCCTGCTTTCTGCCAAACTGTGGCTTTTTTTTTTCTGTTGTTGAAAGTTTGAGAAAAAAGGAATATGTCCATTTTTTGTGAATGAGAGAAGAGAGAAATCTTTACAAAATTCCCTCATGTAAACATGTGGATTGTAACTGATTTATGCTAGGTTTTCCTTTTCATTTAATTTTCATATGGCATTTTTAACTCTTAAAATATGTCCCAGGAACTGGCAAGTACGGAATAATATTTTAATAAAGCAACAGAAATAATGTGACACACTTTTCCTCTACACCTTGAAATGTTCAGGAACAGAATTTTAGAGTAAGTATAATTACCAGCTAAAAAATTATTCTCCTTTCAGTTTCCTCTCAGGCGCAGAGAGATCTCAGACCTCCACTCTGTATATGCAGCTGTAATAAAGCTCCTCTTGTGTTTCTCAATGTGGAAATCAGGAATGAACAAACAATACTGAACAAGCAGGCATGTCATGACCCTTTCTTAGACTGTTGGGACAACATCATGTGGCACACAAGTGTTCACTGGTGCAACTAGAAATATGCGAATATTCTTGGCATTTGCAGACATCCCAGACTGTTTTGAACCTGAAGGACTCTTTCAAGCCTCTGTAAGTCTATGTCTCATGTGCCCCTTTCTACCTGATGAAAAGTAATCAGTATTAAGAGTAATGTCAAGATTTTTTTAAGATAAAAAGAGTTTATGACATACCGACTTGTTTCATTTCTGTCTTTTCTTGTCCTTGATCCTGCCTCTTCCTTCTTGCTCTCTGGATACTGAGTTTAGACTCTTGTAACTCAGCAATCTCACAAATTCTTACTGTACCATGTGCACAAACTGTTCAAACACTAAGGTGTTAAATTTACCAATGAGTGAATCCTCTTTGAAGAAAGAATAGATCTTCTGTGCTGATAGCAAATATTTCATTTAAAAGAAAAACCCAACCCTCCCTTGTACTGTTCATTACTCTTGGAGGGAGAAAAGAAAAAGCATGGGTGGAAGATATCTAGGATTTTTTTTTCTGATTTTTTTTTCTCTTTCTGGATTAATTAGATGATTTTTTTTATTATTATTCACTTATTACCGTCTTCACCAAGTTTTTCATTCACAGACAGGAAACTCAGTTTTACTAATGAGACATTTAGATGAAAGTCACTTTTAAAATGCAGTTATCTTCTGAAGCTTTACCTTTGCAAATTACAATTAATATTTCTGAATATCCTGGGAAAGAGATGCAACTTTTTCTAACAGTACTGGTCTAGAAAATCTTCAGAGCGGATCTCCTCTTGTACTTTTGAAATTTACCCATTTCAGAGAAATGAGCATGCTAAAAAGGAAGTAAATGATCCTAATAACATCAAAAACGTTTTTTGTTTGCTTCTCTCACAGTTCTCAAAAAATGCTGTTTAAGATTATTCACAAATTAAATTCCATATTAATCTAAAAATTCCCTTAGACCTGCAGAATTACATGATGGCTGTTATTTAGTTGTTACAATGTAAGAAGCTGCAGCAGAATATTTCTGGGATAGGAAAAAAAAAAAAGGAATTTTCTAGGAGATGAAAAACTCCAAGAACCTCAAATAATAACTTGCCCTACTCCCCAGAATATACCGTGTTATGAAATGGCTTTTAACTAAATTTTGTGTACTATTTTCTGACTGGACTCTTTTCCTACTTAGGGTCAGGATGGCTAGTCAATATTTTTTTCACTTTCAAAATTTTTGTAGAATGGACTTCATTAATGTACACCAGCTTGCACAAAACCCCAAATATAAGAATATTCCTTTCTTCTTAGGCACTTCTTTAAGACTTCCATGACACTGACTCAATAGCTGAGAAGCCAGGATGATGCTGTCTGTCTCTGTGGAAGTAGACAGAGGTTGTGGAGGACTCAGCAGTCACTCTTTGAAGAAGTAGGTATTTCAGGCTTTTCACTATTTAGGCAATTTGTCACACAATTCAGTGAAAGGCACATCCCTAATGCAAATCTCAGGCCTCTTCCCCCAGGCACTGCTATGCAGTACTTTTCAATTAATTATCAGAAGAACCTTTTTTAGCCTTCAAACAGTAATGTATTTTCTCCAAATCACTTAGAAACATCAGAATATATTTGCTGAAATTTTTCCAAAGAATGATTGATACCAAAAAGATATCCCTGGAAAGAAAAATGATCATTTCTGAATGGTTGAAGATGGTAAAATTATTAGCAGCTGAAAGTGGGTTCTTATAATGAGAAGGGTTAGATAAGAGGTGCAGTAGTTCCATCTTCACCTACAATATTTGTGCATCCATCTAGGATGTGAATACAGGATTGGTACAGAGGAAAAAAGTATGTCATGCTACTTGGAGCATATCATGTTAGTTCTGTGATTTATGTTTTTAATACAGCCACTCATCCTACTATGGAGACACAAACTGCAAACAGGCTTTAGCCCAGCATATAAAATAGAAATGGGAGACAACAGACAATGTTTGTTGATTTTCATCTTATCCTTGTCCAATCCCCACCAGTGTGACCCCAGCCTGTTAAAAAAATCAGACATCTCAAAAATGCACATACTTTCCAAATTAAAAAAAAATAACAAAAGTCATCAAGGAAACTCTTTTTGCTGTAAATAAGTCACTTAGCTGTAGAATTCACCAGATAAATGGCCTTATTGTTTTACCTTGAACTGAGGAAATGCTCGCATGGCATGTTCAAAATTGCACCCCAGGCTTTTTCAATTTGTTCTTAAATTCCATGTAAAAAAATCTTCATACTGTACGTGTGTGTGTGTGCTTGGTTTTGGTTTTTTTTATTTCCCCTGAGAGAACTCCCACTATCAGTTTGGAAAAACAATTATCCTTCCTGTACCTCTCATGATCTCTTCCCAACAAATGAAGTGGGATTTTTTCTTTTTTTTTTTTTTTTTGTTTTTGTTTTTGTTTTTGTTTTTGCAGCCAGCTTCAATATCAGTTGAGCTTCAATATCAGTACTTAAGCAATTCCCTTAGATTTTAATGCCCAAATATCTGGAGCCACCAGCACCCTGGTCTATCAAGAATGGCTCTCCAAAGCCTCAGTGGGTATACTGGAAGCTATGAAGTGCAATGCAGTTATTTCAGCTAAACATTACCGGCTCCTGACCCTGGAACGGGAGAAGTCAAAGTTCTTTTGGAAATGACACATTGTGACCTGCAGTCTGCTGTAGCACATTAAGTCTGATAAATGATCAGAAATGATGACTTAAACAAGCATCTAAGAGAGAGTATTTTGCTTAATGTACCCAGCAGTTAACCTTATGTAGTCACGTTGCATAGTGGGCTCATTTGGAAGCTGTGTAGGCTTAGCTGAGAATAAACAAAGCCTTGCAGTACCATTAAACGTTTTCTACATCTTCCTTCTGTGTTAATGTGGTTCAGTGCTTCTGTCATGAAAATTAACTGAATGGAGTTTCCCACACTCTCGACCACAAAGAGTGCACTATATTGCCTTTACGAGAGACATTTTGTACTTTCCTGAACACATGCCTGTTTCAAGAGCAAACCCTGATTTTCATTGTACTGAAGAGGTCTGCAGCATAGGAAAGAAGCAAACTCAAAAGCAGGAAAAAAACCTGGAAGTGATGCAAAAACCATGCAGCTTTTCCAGGTGGCAAAAAAACCCTGTCCTATATATGCACAAAAATTTTCTTTTCTCACATCCGCAAAACGTTCTCCAAGTGAAATGACAAACCTGATCCTCCTGTCTAATAAGTTCTCAGATTTTTAATTTAGGCATTTTTACTAGAGCTCTCTAGGTACTAGAATAATGTGAGCTTTTTCTCTGTATTAAGTTGCTCAACTATAATGACTTCATCATTTCATTTAAGCACCTGTTCTGGAAAATAGGTCCTTATCCTCCAAACACTCACATCTAGTAACTATTCCCATTTGAACTCTAAACATTGTATCCCAGCTCTTTAGGGTGATTTACGACACAGTATTAGAAGCATCTATACGCACCTGAAATGTGTCAGTGGATGAACATGAGCAATAATTGTAAATATAGTTTATGAGTTAAGCAGTGTACTGATATTGGCTGCCAATACTCAGCAAAATACTGACTCTCCCAACTCCTGTTTAAACTCCCCACTGACTTCAGCTGGAATTTAGACTTCAAATGGGGAGTCAGGAGGCCAGATGCTTTGCTGATCATGGGTCTTTGACTGCAAAATGCTGAATCTTCCCAAAGGAGCCAGTGGAAATGATAGTAGAGAGGTATTTTATACATGCATGACTCCTCTTGGAATTTGTTCAATGGAGGAAAACCTCTCTTGAAGTTCAACTGTCTTTCTTGTTTCTCTCACAGTCTTTTTTTCACAGGCTTTTATTGCCAACAAACTGAAAAGGGTGCCTGTGTCCTGGAGAAGGGGTTAGAATGTATGCTCTGGCCATCAAGGCACACAACCCAGCTCTTCAAAGCAGGAAACCTCCAACTCCTTTATCCACAAAAATAATTTTATTTTCTTGTGAAAAGTAAATATACTGTCTCTGCTTCTTCCCTGCCTCTACCACTTCTCTGCAGGGGTCCCTGACCTCCATGCAGAGGAGCAGGATGAGGCAGGATTCTCAGAAGTCTGAAGTGGGGGGCAGGAGGGTGACCTGAACTTTCCACGCACAAGGCATGACTGTGCTCACAGAGTTGAAGTCCAGGTCCCCTCTTTGCAACTGCCTGACGTACCTTTAGCTTTGTCAGCTTGGCAAAGACATCCTTCATTTGTGGTGCTTCCTTACTCACATGTCAAATATCTCCAAGATTTGCTCCACTGTTTGACAGGATATAATTATTGCAGGCATGAGCTTGGCCCAACACACCTAAATACTATTTTATGTTCCTACTTCTTCAGTGGTATTAGTAGAAGGCCCATATCCATGTAAATACCGGAACTCTCTCTGCTACTTTCTGTCTTATTTTAGCCTTCTGTCTTATTTTAGCCTCCTACTTGCAAATCTGCTGGAATCCTTTGCATTATGTATTGTTGAACTGTTTCTGTGAGACTTGAGCTTGGCTGCAACTGGGATTCCTTTACTTTTTATTTTTAATGTTAGTATCTTAAAGAAAGGAAAATAAACATAAAGTCAGAATTTCCTGCGGGACAGTGGGAAGGGGAGAGATCAGATCAGCTGTAAGATGTTGGTGTTATTTTCCCAGGATACGCTTCTTTTTTAGTTTGGTGTGGTTTTTTGTTTTTTGTTTGGTTGTGTTTTGTTTTGGGTTTTTTTTGTTTGTTGTTGTTTTTTTGTTTGGGTTTTGTTTTTTTTTTTTTTCTCTTTTTAAAATCACCTACAGGCTCTTGGACAAAACTGGAAGATTTTCTGGGGTTTCAGAGACAGCAGAGTTCAAATTGTCAAAGACCACCTCTAGGGTGAATCTCCCTGTGCTCAGTGGTGTTACAGCATGGGTGCTTCCATAGGAAAGAACATCTGAAAATGGAAGACCTAAGCTGCCTCCTTTCCTTGCTTAACCTGCCAGTGAGCTGCTGCTGCTGTCCTGTCACTGGTCCTCACTCAGCTCTGACTGGCCCATGAATACTGCGGACTACTGAGAGTGGGGAGAGCCTACAGCTGAGCTAGCACAGTGTCAGCACAGCAAGATGACGTTTTGTCCTTAAGCATTGTCCTCTAAGTTCCTGTAAGAAACAGGACCAAAAGAAATTTGTTTCTCTAGGAACCTTCCCTGCAAAACACGTTTTTTTTTATCCAAGCTAGTTAACCCAACATACTTATGCTAGTGTTTCTTTAGGCACTGGCTTGAAATATCTATTTGGGGATTCCCCCTTGGAAAATTTTAGCTTAATATCTGAGACAAACCTGGCAAACAAAGCTACCAGAAATGAGGGCAGAACAAGTAAACACAGCTCTCATCACATTAAAGACACAATGCTGCGGAGGCTTTGAAGCAAAGTAGGAGGAATTTCTCAACACAGGTCCATTCTTGCCCCTTGAGCAGCTCCTCTACTTGGAGACATATCACATGCAGAACTTCTCTACTATGAAGCTGCAGTGATGTTCTTCAGCGTAGACATGGGCAGAAACAGTACAACTAGCAGAGGATATTACAAGTGATTGCAAAGTGAAAAATGAGAACTCCACACCTCATTTATCTGTAAATGGCACAGACTATACACTTTATTGCTTATTAAAGAGAGAACATCAAGTGAACCATCAAAGTGCAAGGGCAAAGTGAAACAAGGATTATGCCTATCCACAGGGACAACCTCTAAAGCTCTAAAGCTGCACTTCAGGCCTTAGAGCTGTACAGCTCTAAAGCTGTACTTCAGGCTTTTACCTCCTCTTCAGTCTCAGTTTTCCCTGCAGAAGATCAGCCATGGAAGTTACAGGACCAAGATCTTCACTGCGAAGTCTCCTCCAGTGTCTCAATTCCCCAATGAGTCGAGAAAGTTTACCCTTCTCTTTGGAAGCCACAGAACATCCTTCCTTAGATGGACCAGCATCTGCACACTGAAGGCCCTGTGCACACAGGGCTCTGCATCCCTGAGGAATATATACCCAGATGAAGTTTTGAGTATTTGGCTATGATCCTGGAATAACCTCAGTGAAGTCGATGGATTTTCCCTGGATTTACTTCAGTATAATGAGCTAAGAATTTGGACCTCTGTGCCATATTGTGTGGAATTTTATTAATTTTAAATAAAGTTTCCACCTTAAATGAATTGCAAGTGTTATCTGTTTATATATATAACTTCATGCTCTTTATTATTTAAAATGTCCAATTTGCTAGATGAAAACATAAATACTGACTGCAGCTGTAGAATTTAATAAAACCTCAGGTTTGAGCTAGCAAGTGAAAAAAAGTATATTATTGGAAACTTGTGGTCAAACTTGAAGCTTGAAGGAAATATTTTAGCACTATCACAATATTAAATTGCAATCATTATTTAATTTATCTTCTCTGAAATGACTTAAGGGAAGTGCACCAAAAGTCTTATTTACCTAAGCCAGGAAATAAGTCAGTGATCAGCTAGGTGGATGAAGTAATTGAAAGCTGACAAGGGACAATATAATGCCACTATTGTAACAGCACTTAGAAGCATTGTTTAAATTTGACCTGCTTAGGAATAAATGTTGCACAGTTTTCATTTCACATAGAAAAAGAAAAAAGAAAAAGTGTATAGCAATAAAATGTGTTCGTTTTACTGAATTATTGATATTTTTCTTTAAATTGAAAAATATCAGCTTTGGCACATCTGGAGGAAAGGAATGTTCCCCACAATTACTGAGATTTTGAAAAAAATATAGATATATTAGAAATTAAGGTATTCACCAGTCAGTACTTCTAGCAAAAGGTCTGAACCCCTGGGCAACCTGTGCGTTTCAATTGTCACTTTGAACTTTGGAACAAAGGGTAGACTGTAAAACTAGTTTATAAAAAGTATTATGAGATACCACAACTGGCATTTTTATGACCTTATTAAACTACATCCAAGTGTCATAAATTTTATGTAATGAAAGCCAATAGGATCGCTGACTTGATTTTAATATTAGGAACATGCTTATTAGTTTAAGGATTTTTCTGAATAAAAGGGGTATTTTTGTTGTTTTCTTACCTTAGCAACTGATGTTATGTGGAAGTCATAAATGCCAGATTACATTAAATTTTTTTCACATAATAATATTGTTAGTAAATTACTTGGGAGTAATGAGCAGCTTTTCTCACTAAGTAAAGTAAAAGTGTTAATTTAGACTCAAAATATTTACCATTCTTATGAAAAACAGCAATCCACCAAGTTTAGATATGAAAACTAAATTGTGGTTTAGGAAAACAGATCTGTCTTTCAAGAATGAATACTCAGAGTCTTGTAACATTTTTTCCCCAATGCCCTGTCTCTGCAGTAGGAGAAGAGCTACAGATGTTTGTTCAAAGTAAACCCATTTTTAGATCTGTTGTCACTCTAGACAGAGAGCTTATGCCCAGAAGTAGCATAAAAATGTATTGAGATACATCAGAAGCAGAGTGCTCACCACAGGGGGATATTATCTGTGCTATTCTCTTGAGAACCTCAGTGAGCTGAACAAAAGGTCCATCTGAGCCTGCAGTCTGCCTCCAATGCTACCCAAAAGAACAGTCTAGGGAAGAAGATAAGAGTCATGAGAGAAGAGCATGCACTTATGGGACTTCCTCTCTGCTTCATCACCCTCCTCCAGTCATTCATAACACTGGCAGGGAGAGTTAGGGTGAATGCTCATTAGTTGCAGATGTATTTCTGGCAAGTGTTTGGTTCCCATCATGAAAAAATGAGTGATGTTTGCTAATTGTACATCTAATTCCATCTAGCCAGCCTGCCTGGCTTTCCTGGGCATCAGGAACAGCAGGTCTGTTTTCCACAGAAGTCAGACATGAGCACACCATGGTGGCCAAGGATCCCCCAACACTTGTCCTCAAACTGCCCAATGCTTGTTCGCCATCTCTTCTGAGAGATCCCAGCTACAGACAGAGCCAGGCAAGGTAGGTCTGCAATCCAGTAGCTTGCTGCCCACAGTAGCCAGGACAATGCCTTCTGCCAATGGCAGCATGCCTCCAGTGGGATGACCAGCTGGAAGGTCAGTGCTTCCATCAGCCAACACTCCTAAAAAAAACAGCAAGCAGCAGACAGTTGTCAGAATATGGGTAAAGCCATGGTTGATGTTCAGCTGTGCTTAGTGGAAATTTTGCTTTTACAGGGAGGACAGAAGGATCCCATATCATGTTCCTGTCAGAAATTTGTTTTAAAAAATAGAGAGGGGAAAACCACCACAACACCAAAAATATGCTGTGTCCATTCCTAAGACTTGTGTGTCTGAAAGCATCATAAAATTTACCCAGCATATTTTAAGCTTTTGAATTATTGATAATTTAACAGGGGTGGGTTGTGCAAGTGGAATGGCAACAATTTTTCCTCCTCTATTTTTCCTCATGTTGCAGGGACAATTGCCATTCTGCACTGGGGTCTGAGACTTTTGTGGACACCTAGGTTGCCATTTTCTCTCCCCCTTTTTTCTGCAACACCCAGTCTTCTCCATTCTCCACATCCATTTATCAAGGGCCAGAAAAGCACAAGGTGGTCCTGCAAAGACAACCCCACTGACAGCTCTTCATGGAAGGATCCTTCTTATATGCTTTTGTCACAGCCACTGGCTGAACACCATGCTGTAGTCCATAAATGGCTGTAGGTGGAGAACATGGGGTTTATTAGCTTCTAGATTTCCCTAAAATATCAAAAAGGAAGTTAAACCTTATTCTAAGCTTTGGGAGGGAAACAAAACTGAAAACACTGATGCAATCTGTGAGATATTAGAGAATTTCACACATAGACCTGCTCCAGGACTGTCAGACTAAAAGGGAGAGGAGCAAAGAGAGAAGAGAGAAAAGAGAGAAAGGACAAGATTAAAAGAGAAAGGAGAGAAGAGAGAGAGAAAGGACAAAGAACAGAAGCCCCTAAAAAACCTCCAACAGAACAAACAAAACAAACAAAAAGGAAAGCTGGAGAGGGAAAAAAGGAGACATCAGAACACCAGAAATAACAGACTTAAAACCTGGACAAGTTAGGAAAACAAGAAATATTTGTTTCTAACAAAAAAGGGACACATAAACATAGACAATTTGTCGTGAGTGAAGTAGTCTCAATGAATGGATAACTACTTGTTTTTATTATGATCACACAGTTTGTCCCCACTAAATAGCCTGCCTGGCAAAAGACTGTACCTTCATCACCACATCTCCTAAATGCCTGAGAAAGAAAATGAATGAAATCTGGAGGAGCAGAGCAACAGGAGGAGCACCTGTTAAAATAGATAGCAATTTGTTACAGATACCATTAAACTGCAGCTGTGCATAGGAATTCCCTACACTGAAAGCAAGAAATGTTAAAGAAATCCTTAGAAGAACAGGATACCTGCTGCATGAATGTCAGGAAAGCTGTAGTTAATTTTGTCTTTTGTAGTGCTGTGTAGCAGGGGCTAATTTGTGTTTTAGATCACTCTTCTTCCCAAGTATGCTTCCTTTCCCCATCCAGGGCACTTCTGAGTTCCTTGGAACTCACAAAGTGAGCTATGTTGTCAGCCGGGATTATCTTGAGCAGCGAGAGCAGAGGAGAGATGTCTGTGCTTCTTGTCCTCCCCAGCTGTGTGCCAGGGCTTCCCATGGCTGCCTCCCCTCCAAGGCCATCCCTGCCTGCAGAGAGGGGATTGCAGTGCTGTTCATTAGGGAAAAAAATGAAGATGATTGGAAGGGTGTATATACTACATCACTATGATATTACTCATTACTGAATTAGTACTATTATTATACAGTGCATATTATACTGTTACTTTCTATGCTAGACACTGATAATTGTATCATATAATTTTATGTTGATATTACCAGATTTCTTGAAAAATAATACTATTTCTAATGCTTGGAGAATTAGGAAGAGCACATTAGAACAAAATCAGTAGATCAAACACAACTGTTTTTCTTGAGAATGGTTCCCTGTTGGAACAAAGGTGGCCCAATTTGAAATGGAAAAAAAAGGGGGGGGGTTTGTACTCTTTCTTAAAGGACAAATTTCCCATTGGTGTTGTATCTTTTATGTTCAATCACTAGCTAGAAATACAATTAATATTTTCTAGGTTAACAACACAATTGAGATTAGTAATAGCAAACTTATTAATGAAAGCATTGCTTGTATTTGTTTGGAGGTGAATATATACTTGATCACCAAATTGATGTCAGACATAGGGATTTCACTCGGAACTTTGCATTCTGAGACAGAACTAACAACAAACAGCAATGTCTGCAGTGCAGTACATCATCTCCTTCCTTTTGTAAAACATACCTGCCCTTTGCTGTCACAGTAACCCTTGATGTTGAAAGGAGATGCAAGGGCTGTCTAGGGATCTTTAGCAAACTCAGTTCATGTGTCTTTTTTTCCCAATGGATAAGTAAAACTGAATTTTTATTCTTCTTTTGAAATATCTGAGTTGGAGGGTTTCCATCTTTCTTTATTAATGTGTAGACATGTCTGATGGTCAGAGTTGTATAGTGCACCCATCTGTAGCTCCAGGTGTCTGAAGCTGGTCTCTAGGCACTGATCGCATAAGGTGTGGTCTACAGACGGGGGATTTTATTAGTTACATCTTTCGCTACTTGAGGAAGGAGAGCATATAATTTGAGACACTTTGAAGCCTTAAAAACATGTGAAATATGTTTAAGGCATCAAAGAGACTGAAATAGAGGAAAACAGCATGAAACTTGAAGTTCTGAATAAACCATGACTACTAAATGAGTTTCAAAAACACCCAAGCAAAACTTGAGAGATATTAAAAGAGAAGAAAAGGAGACAATGAAGAAACACGGCATACCATAAGATGTGCTAGCGCTTTCTGAACTGCATGTTGTAAAACCAGCTGGACAGAAAAAGAGGAAATGCACAAAATCAATGACTGTGTAAACATCTGTCTCTTCTGCAAGTAATTCTTCCACTTAATAAATGATGGTGCTACTCCAGCCTGTGATCAAGACCCAGGCTACAGAAACACACATCACCTGAAGTTGCTGTTTGCAAGAGATGTGCTCTGATATATTACACATTCATACACAGCTGACAGTGTGTTCTGACCTTAGGATCTAATCCTGTAGCCCATGACATTGATAGAAATGTTAGCATTACCATAATTTGGCTCTGAGATGGAAGGAGTTGGCTTAGGGTTGGCACTGAGTCAGGGTGGGTTTACCCATCTCTGACCAGCCTCCTGCTCTGTCAGTGTGCTGTGGGAACATGGAGAGAGCAAAAACTGTGCTCATATGGTTCTGAGATGCAGTACCTCTTAAAAAACATTGCTCTTCTTGCAAGTCATGTCAGTCCTGTGCATCAGTGCAAATCCAGGACAGACTGGTCTAAAGGCTGAGCCTGCCTTTGCACTCCCTTCAGGCCATTGCTTGCCTGGAGGTGTCGGTGTTTGGGGGGTTCATTACCCGCCCAGCATGACCCCCCAGCTAGGGTCTGGCACGGCAAGGAACAGAAAATGAAGCTCTGCAGATCATGTCAGAAGCACATCTACTGAGGGGATCTATAGACAGGAAAGGTGTGTGACAGCAAATATCCATGTGTAGGCATTTACCACAATAACTAAACCTCTTATTCCATATTTGATGGGTAACTATCAGAAACGTTGTTATTTTAAGGTCACAAAATTTGCAGTTTCCTATCAAACCATTGTTGGCTTTATATGCCACTATATACTTTGGTGCCAAAGAACAGGCCTTGTCAAAGATCTGGAAGTTTGTCTCAGTTCTTTCTGGTAGTGTTTTATTGTGGTGACTTTCTTACTACACATGCTCAGGGGGAAGAGCCCTGCTCTTGTCTTCTGAAAATGCTCTTTTGAAATGGCAAAATTATGACAGGGAAAAGTTGTTTAGGCTAGGGATAGTTCTCCAAAGCAGCTACATTTCAATGCAGAAATCAGTATCAAGTGTCAGCTTAACTCTACCTTGATATAAAGACTGGGAGGAAGAACATTGACTTTTGACTACACCTGCATAGAAAGGGCTCCCAGAATGGTAGTGGCACACTCCCAACATCTGCTCCTTCCATTGAACTTAGCTGTAAATTGAAATTCCATTGCAATGTTTTTAGAATCAGTTGAAGTAAGGAGACTGTCAGAAATCCTCTTTAAACTCACCCTTATCCAAACAGGAAGCTGACCTCTAACCCCCGGACGTAACAGTACACCAGTGGAAATTTCATTATCCCCGTTTTGGCTGTACTAAGTGAAAATTAATTGTGTAATTATCTGGATGAGCGCATGTGTAAAATTTTACAATGTGCCAGTTAGATTAAGTAACGTGTTAGTGGCATGGTTTAGTGCAGAGTCAAGGCTGTCTTATAAAAACGGCATAAGAAGTCCAACAAGATTTGAAGGAAAAGAACATATGTCTGAACAAACGTTAACATGAGAAAGTAATGCAATATTTAATACCATAACCTGAGTAAGATCTTAGCCTCCTCTGATGGAGATTTATCTGGCATAGAAGAGATCTTTTGTCTATCACTTTTAAGTCACTTGGTCAAAATAGATAAGTGACAACAATATTAAGCTTTTCTCTATATTGTACTGTATCCACTTTATGCCTCTTTCACATGTACATTGAAATGTTTCTGCTTTTTTCACTGTTTTAGAGAAAAAACCCTAAAATATAGAAGCAAACACAGCACTCAAGAAATGCAACATGCTGTACTCTATTCCCTCATAAAGAATTGAGGAACAGATTTTTCACGGGTCATGGAAATCCTAATACTGCTATTTAGAAGAAACATTTCCATTTCAAAGCCATAGACTTGTTTGGATAACGAGATGACTGGGCAAAAGATGCTGCCTGGAAGAAGTCTAGTCCTTTGAGAAGTAATATTATCTTTAAACAGTCTGGTAAGTAATATATTAGGTTCTATCAGTCTTACTGCCAAAGACTTTTGTGTAGAGTTCCTTTAGCAATATGAAATAAATACATCAGTAACGTGTCTTAAAAACAGAAGAACGAAAGAAACTTATAATGGGATTTCAGTGAAATCAATAGAACAGAATATGTGCAGGAAGGCTTGGTGTTACAGCGAGAAGTCCCACAGCAGCACTCTGCTACTAAATCTGGATGGAGACAGGAGATGATCCAGACATTTCTGTACACAAATGAGGGGTGCAGGGAGGAATCAGATCTGAAAGAGTTAGTTCCTCTCATGGATTTTAGGAATGGTGGGATTGTGCTCTTAAAAGGGCAAAGCTCGGGATTTTCATTTCTTGTGCAACTTAGCCTCTGAAAGGCTTGTGAAAACACAGATGGAAATTTTAGCATTACAGTACAGTTTTTATCTGTAATTAATCCAGCAGACATTTTGAGAAAAAGGGCTACACAAAAGGTACAAAAATTATAACGTCTAAACAAAACCATAAACAAACAGAAAAGAATGTGCATGACTCTCAAATATACCTTTGTATTTAATTCTTACAACCTAAGATTATTTGTCTCACAAGTCTTTTCAAAAGTCCAGATGTTGACTCAGTACATTACTTCTTTAACAAATACAGATGCTTGAAATGGGACAAAAAATGATGATGTAGAACGACACCTAGAGAGACAGGTCTGTGTCCTAGAAGTTTTGGCTGCCTCTCTACTTTGTCACAGAAGGGATATGCATGTGGGAAGAACTCTGGTATGTTGCTGGGAATAGAATGTTTCTCTTACAAGTTTGCTATTCATCATTTGTTCTGTTCTGGGCTGTGACACAAGGTAGATGACCACACAGGAGCACAGTGTAGCTGCAGGAGAATGTTTAAGTCAATAAAAAGTGTGTTTTTGTAAAAGAGAGTGACCTGCAAGTCTTTTTGGCTGTATTAAGTTGAAATCTTCTGTCTGTAGCATATGAGCAGGGCTGTTAGAAACGCTCCTGACTGAGCTAAATCTAGCCCTGATGGGGCCAATGGCAAATAGATTTTACTTGGAAGAGAATTAAAGTGAGTTGTGACTGCCTCTGCTAATCTCATCCCAAGTACTTCTGTGCATTTCTCAGTCGATGGGAACAGACACAGAGCAGGCTCCTGCTTCCCAGTGTTCACAAAACCAAGTTCAAGAACATCCAAGGATATCCAGGGCTGGGTTGACATCAAGAATGGAAACAAAAGGCAAAGCTGAGGCCAACAGTCAGGGACTGCTGAAGCTCTTAGTCAAAAACACGCCCCTTATCACCAGGCATCAGCTCTCTCCCCCAGCCCCATGAACAGAAACCACCCACCTTGCTTTGCCAGGCTCTCACACTCCAGGCAGACAGTCAGAGTCCCCACACTCCTCTTCCTGCTGCCAGCTGGGAGGCATTCACCTTCAAAAGTACAGGAGATCTGCACACCTATGAACTTCCGTGAGAAACTGGTATTTAGGAGAAGGACACAGAGAGATCCAGGTGCTTTCTGACTTTAGCCTGACAAGTAAGAATACCATGCATCAAGATAAATACAATTTTGCTGAGACTAAGCAACTATGGATCACATGTATGGATCATCTGCCATTTGATCCTAATTTAATTGAATAAGAGGATAAAGCTTTTGGAAAGATTTGCCCTTGACATTCATATTGGGTTAAAATGTGGGGTGTAGATTTGCTTTGATGTTTAGTTTTTTTGGGGTGGGTTTTTTGTGTGTGTGTTTTTTGTTGGGTTTTTTGTTGTTGCTAAAGAACGTGTGGTTCTTTTTCACATGCTCATTATATCACCCCCTGATAGCTATCAGCCTGCTACAGCATAACTTTTTCACCATCACCAAACCTTTCACATGACACTACAAAACAAATTGTCTCCTATTGTTTTTTTGGCAGTTTATTAATGATAGTTATATTTTCTGCACTTTTTGGGTTATTGACTCCTTTGTTTTCTACAAAGACAGGAAACATACGCTGAAAAAAAAATCAATGAAGTGTGAAAAGCATTATCTATACTCTACACAGAAAAAGAAGCCTATAAAAAAGTCTAGGAGCAGGAAGCAACAGAGGGCAAGATATTCCTCTGTGGAAAAAAAAGTAAAATAATACTGTCACTAAGTTAAAAATAAACTACAGAATATCAGATCTTAGAAAACATAACATATTTTCCTGAAGAACAGAAATCTAAGACAGCAAAGGGAATTCTTTTTTTTACTGTTCCACTTTTATCCCAGAGATCTGAGGAAGTCAAATGAAAATTTCCTGGCATCCTGGGGCAATAAAATAATCTCATTCTCCTTGTGAAACCACATTAGTGTGGAGATCGAACAGAAGTTCTTTGAGAACTGTAAGTGCTATGTAAGCATCATTTTTCCCAGGAAACTAAGGCTTTGTTTATTTACACTGAGCTATGCCAATAATGTAATAAGAAATAAACTGCTAGGACAGTCACAGACCTGAACACCTATCACATAGGAACACACTAGCGACCAAATCTGTGACAAAAGTTGATCACCCCTGTAGGAAGCATCAGGACTTCTGAGGACAGTGACTTGGCCCATCACAGACTCTTCTCTGCATCCAGCACCCATGTGCTGAGGAATCAGGAGGGATTTCAGCCAGTGCGGAGCATACTCCACTGAATCAGGATCTCTTGGCTTGCCACTAGTAGCTTTTTTGCTGTGCAGAAATAAGCCAAAGTAGGCTTAAGAAAGTAGTCTGGTGTAGATCTGATTCATCTCCATTGATGGTACAATTAACTTCAGGTGATTGTTTGTTTATGAGTTCTGGCTGCAGATACTGGCACATATTTGCAGGCAGAGCTTCTGGTAAAAGTGGCTTGTGGTTTAGGGCTTTGATTCCCCTGGATAGAACGGCCAGGGTTAGAGGGGACCTTAAAGATCCTCTAGTTCCAGCCCCTTTGCAGGGGGCAGGGACACCTTTCACTGAATCACATTGCTCAGAGCTCCATCCAACTGGGCCATGAACACTTTCAGGGGTTAAAACATCCACAACTTCTCTGGGCAGCTGTTCCAGTGCCTCACCCCCCTCAGAAATATCAGATCTACCAAGGAAAGTAGGTCTCACCAGAGTTTTCTAGGACCACTGTGCTGCTGATCCATGAACAAGACAACAAATTCTGTTGTCACACCAACAGAAAAGCAAAAGTCCTTGGCAGCTACTCTCCTTTTCTCTCCTCCAGCCACCAGGGAACATAGTACTTCAAAATGGAAGTCATTGTGTTGGTGACAAGAGCATTAAGATTTCTTGAGTTTCAACTCCTTTATTTTTAAATTGAGTTGTGGCAAGAGCACTTCAAAATTTCTCATGTTTTTCAAACGTGAGGCAGTTTTTCCTGACTCCTCACGTAGCAGCCATCACAGACATCAGAGCTGCAAGGGCAACTGGAGCCTACAGCTCCTACAGACATTGCTGGCTAATACAGGTGAGGTGCTCCTCTATTCCCCTGTGCCTTTTAAATGTATTTCAAATAAAAACACTAGATTTGCACATGAAAAGGGAAAGCTACAAAAATGGTTCTCTAACCAATATACTTGCCGCTACTGAAACATAAGGAAATATGTATCAATATATTTCAAGGAAAAAAATGGTTTTGTGTCATTCAAACATGTTCTAATTTGTCAGGAAAACTTACACCCAGGCACTTATAAGTTAAGAATGAATAAACATTGTGTAACAACCCTCACACATCTTAGCAATACACATAACATCAAAAGCATGCAAACAGCATGCAATGCTGACTGAAGGCACTGCACAAAGGAGCCCTGCATGTAAAACAACTACCAGACTTAAGAACTTTGTCTCTCACTACTGTTCCAGCCATCATGTCTCTCAAATTTTTCATTTTTCTTATGTGCTTCATTTTTCTTATATAGTTTCTCTCACAGTAATAACAATGGAGGACAGTGACCAGTTTGGAAGGCAGCAGGTGGTATATGAGAAGACTTGAAAAGAAATCTGACTGCATTTATACAATCCTAAGAGAAACAGCATCAAGGAATCCTTAAGAGACATTCTGCTCACAGGAAAGCAGAATTTAATAAAACAGAGGAGTCAGACTCCTCTCTCTGGTGCAATAGCATGCTCCAGAGAGGTTACTATGCTCTTTTGACGTCTTTAACATTTATTCCCATAAGAGGATGGCACAAAATGTTTCTACAGTTTGACTTCTGATCAAAGGCTGCACGACTGCAATATTCAGTCATGTTTTGTGAAGGTCCCGTGCCCCTGCTGATTGCTTTCTTTCTCTGCTATTTCTTCCCATTCCCCCTCTTTCAGGGAAAGCATCAAACACTCATGCCAAATTCAGCAGCAGAACCGTGCCTGGTCATTTCCTGCAGAGCCTCTTCTCCTTGCACTCACCCACCTTTCTTCTGCTGACACCTCTCTACCTCACCAGCCTGAGCAGAGGACATCTGGCTCACTAAACATACAATCCCTTTGATTATCTCAGAAATAATCCTTTGTCTTCCCTCAGCTGATCTTGGATCTGACAGAAGCAAGTTGTTTTTTCTAATTTCTTAAATATAGACTTCTTTATTTAACAGTGAGTTTTTGAACCCTCTACCAGTCAGACTTGATGGCAAGTGATGATCTATTCACATGTACTATAAATTTCTGTCCATTTACTATAGATATCAAGACTGGCACAGGAAAATACTAAAGGCAGTTTCAAGACCTATTACTTTCTATATCACTAGAGAAATATCAAAAGTTAATTTAAAGTGTCTTTATTTGCTTGCTGAATTGTACATGTCTTCATTTTCTATGTGGTTGCATTCAACCCAGTGAGTGACTAGTTTGCAAATGTAGTTACCATCATTTTTCTCCCAGGGACCTTAGGTACCAGAGCATCAGATCCAGTGAGGGACTGCAAATCTCAGCTCTGGGAGAAGATTTCAGAGACCAAAGACAGGAAAAAAGTTTCATAAATGTAAAGAGCTGCAGCCACCCACAACACACTGAGGGCCCTGAAATAGACTGTGTCTGAAATCTTCTCAATATCTTGTCAAAGCATGCCTAAGATTCAAGGTTTAAAAGTTTTGACTGAATGTAGGAATGTAGGCCAGCCCTGTAATGATCTTTTTGACCCGTTCTCCAAATAGCACTGATCTTGCTTCACATGCCCTCGTGGTAAGGGCCCTCTCCCAGGAGGGAAAGACTGGGGCTCAGGTCCTTCCTCTGCCAGACAAACTCAAAAGCAACTCTCTTGCTTTCCAGAAACTATGCAATTATAGTGGCTCAGAAAGAGCTCATTAGTCCTTAGCCCTCAGCACAAGGCTCACTGCCCTGAGGTCAAACACAGCTTACCCAGTCCATTTTGCTGAAGGGGGATGAGTTTTAACACTTGTTAAAATGCTCTGCTAAACTGGGTTCATAAAGAGACCAACAACCACCTCATGGCTCTGTAAGAACCATTACATCTGAGGTGTCAGGACTGTGTGACTGTAGAGCCAAAATACATTTCTATGGTAAGAAGAAGAAAGATCCAAAGTAATTATGAAACATAATATACCAATAATATTTGGATAAGTTCAATCTAAAATACTGCTCTGTCCTTACATTAGGCTGATTGGAGCCTGTGATTCCAGCCATGAAGAGAGGGCTTATTTCAGTGAACTTTTAGCCAAAATCAGAAACCTCTCTGAGAAAAAGGGTGCAGGCCAAGAGTCAGGGGGAAGTTGTGGGCTGGCTAAAGCCCTATCACACTAATAAGGCAAAGCATGTTTTTCTTTAGTTTCAGTTTAACTTCAGAGTTACAGCAGTTTACTGTTCTGCGGTACAATATTTTTCCCCTTAGTCTCACAGTCAGATTAATTTCTGAACAGCAGTGCAATGAAACTTTTGATTTAAGAGATTTGCTGAGGAAATCTAGATTGAAACTCAAGGTTTAGCCAGTACATAAATCAAAGGTGGGATCACTTCAAAGATTCCTTCATCTACTTGGCACAGACTTGGTTCATTTAAAACCTCCTTTCTCATAATTGTGCCCTTATTAAGATTTGAGCATTTATAAAATGAGGAATGAGGTCTTATAGAGTTTTCTGTAATCACTTCCCCTGAAATAAAAGTCTACAGAGAAGTGGTGAATGTGGGAGAGAATAGGTCATCTCCTGGCTATCATGGCTACTGATTTTATGGGGTCCTGTCGTAGAAATAAAGCTCTGCAGTAAAGTTGCTTCCTGGCTCTGCCATAGATTTCCTGTGTGAGACCAATTCAGTTAATCTCTTAGGGCAAAAGTCATCCCATCACAATTCAGAAACTTAGCTGAAGTGCTGAGATTAGGAGCTCATTTACCCTATGGTGTCTTTTTCACTTAAGCAAATGTAGAAAACTCTACCTGGTTTAGTCATCAATAGAGGAATTTATTAAATTACATACTTTAAAGACGTGCCCTTAATTTTTAGCGTTTATAAGTACAACATTTAAGCATTTACATTGCCCATTTCTAAACCAGAATGTTTCTTTCTTCTTGCACTCCACTTTCCCTTTTCAATTAATCTTTAATCCTTCAGAGAAACCTATCAGTACTGGGGTTTTCTCCATTTCCAGTGTGCCCTCCACATAGGGCTCAACACAAACTGTATCTACACAAACTGAATTGAAGGCCCCTTGGAGCAGTTTCCAACTAGAAGAAAAGTGTTAGATATGACGAGTATCTTGTGGTTATGCCTGAGTGCTTGCACATACTTAATTGGAAGAACTAGAGAGTGTCAAAGGCCAAAGACCTTAAATAACATTCATGTGTTTCCTTAGCCTGGTGAGAGCCTTTCCATCCCTGTAGGTGGTAACTAGCATGTCTGTGGCCGGCAGCAGGGCTGTGCTGCTGCTTGACTTCATGTGGCTTCTCCAGCTTGGCTTAGCATCCTCAGTCAGGCACTCAAGGCAGCTGTGGCATCTGGCCTAGGGAAAAGAAGGCAATGAGGACAAGAAAGAGCAGAAAACAGTGTCCAAAAGAGGCAGCTGAAACAAGGCAAAAGAGGTTACTTGACACCTAACCAGAGCAAATATTTACGATGAATTTCATGTACAGATGCCAGCATGCCAGCTTCGTAACCCGCCTATGTGATGAACCAGAATTAAAGTTTAGGAAGATTGAAATATATGAAGAAAGATGTAAATAAACTTTGACAATAACTTAAAGTCACAAAAATTTTTTTTGTGATTTGGCCAAGACTTTAGGTAGAACAGTGCGGGATCAGCAGCTGGTAACTTGTGACTGGTAACAGATGCAAACTGAGATTTGCCGACTGGGGGATGGTCCTCACTTAAGCCAGAATTCCGCTTACAGAGTTCAGATAATTTCAGTTCAATATAAATTACAGCAAGTATTTGGCTAACTCAAGGGAAATTTTTAGTGAATGACTAGAAAATCCTAAGGACTCCCAAGCCTTAATTCCAAGGGTACTAAAACAAAAATGGGAGAAAAAGCCACAAAAAAATGATGGCATTACATATGTAAACAATATGTGCAGAAAAGGGTCTTTAAATAAATGGATTTTGATAAATATTTGACTGAATGAAGTGCTGTAAACTGTATGAAAGTTGTATAAATAAGTTGAGATGAAAGTCCTCTGCAATGCAATGAATCATTTTAAAAAAGGTTTTGATATACAGAAGCAATGTATGCTCACATCATTAATTTTTCATACCTAGCACAAACAAAGCACATACCATTGCAAATACAGTGAGATCTATCTGAGGGCTCGGCAACTTAAAGCTTTTACATAGTCTCTCTACCCATCCCTAGTTGGGTTCAGCATTACAAGGCCATAGCTGCTTACTGTGCTGTTATTTCTTGTTATATCATCCTTTGATTGGCTGCTGTGATTTAGTGACTCCTACAGATTTTATGCTCCTCATCCTACCAGCTCACAGGACATCACTGCAAGCAACAGGGGAGTAGGGAAACCCTGCAGATCCTGTTACGGTCTTGCTATAGCCGATTCCTATAAAATGGAAGATGAGAACATCCTTAGCCCCTTCACAGATGATGGATGCAGATTAGCAGATCTAAACAATTAGTTAGGGTGAGAGAATGAGCCCTTAGACAATTAGAGCAGTTAAACATCCTGCTGACAGCTGTGGTGACAGCAGACAGTAAAACTAGCCTTGATGAAATGAGAAAACTCTCTGCCTTTTTGATTTACAGGCAAGTTTACTTATAGGCTTTAAGGTGTTTAACTACAGTGGTCGCAAACCAGGCACTAATATCCTTCTGTGTGCAGCCAACAATGCTGGATGGTGAGGGAAGCTGACACAGCTCAGCTCTGGCAGTGTCTGTCAGCCACAGTTCTTTGAAAGATGAAGGCAAAACTGTCAGGGAAAAGGAGGCAAACTGACCGCCTGTTGTTACCAGTGCAAGGAAAAAGAAGAGGTTTAATGCTTTTAGGCATGTGAGGATCAGAGGTGTTTTGTGCTCCCTCTCATTCATATTTTTATATTAGAACTTGCTGCTTGCAAGCTTTTGTTTCAAGTCACACGACAGCTGTGTGGTGAATGTGGGTTTTGTATCCATTAAGAACAAATGATCCCTTGTTTTTAACCCTTTGATTTGGGGAGTTTGTATATCCAGGTGTGCACCGTTCCCTTTCCTCTCCCATTGTGCTACCATTACCCAAGAGAGACATTTTAAATATTTGTGGTCAGTTCCATGGAATTTGCTTTAAATGCCAACAAAAATTAATGTGAACAAATTCTAATGCCTTCTGTGTATGGCTTTTGTCTCAGAGTTGTTTTCTGGAACTGGGAGAGGGAGAGGATGTTTTAAATGACCATGCCAAGCTGAGAGGCAGATGTGTTTTCTTTGATTCAGGAGAGGATGCATTGCTGAATGCCTCAGAGTCTTCAGACAACACTTGTCCATGAGATCAAGGAGAAAAGTGTATCTCACAACACATTTTTTCTCACTTGGATGTTAGAATTACCGGGAACAAAAACTATATTTAAAGGTACTGTATTGCTTCACAAAACATCTGGAAAAAAGGTAATCGCTATCAATTGCTAAGGTGTGATAACAGCACCTTGGTGTTAAAAGTATCAGTGTAAATTCTTACATCATATGGTCACAGAAATAGTATATCTTTTAAATTAATTAACACTAAATATTGTCCTAATGTGTTAGTGCAGCGTATTATCATTTATTTCAGAAACACTAGCTAGCAACAATAGGATTTAGGAATTAGAGATGCGCAATATTCACCTGGTTTCAGGTTTTATTGTAAATGTGAGCCTCAGCTGGCGTTTGATGATGTTCACTGAGACATGAAGCAGAGCTCTATTTTGTGCATGTCATCCCTGGTTGATGGTTTCAAGTTGAACTTTTAACTGTGTTTCACTTTGGCTTAATTTACCTGTTACACTGTTAAAGGGAGTGCACTGGGTGCAGATCTACACTAGATGAACCTGGTCTACTTCTATTAACATCTCTAGGCTATCCTTATAAGTTCTGTGGGAATTCTTGTCCTATTTAATTAACTGTCAGTAAACCAATATTTTTTCAAGTGCCTCAGGCTTTAATTTCAGTAGGTCTTCCCCAGCTTTAATGAGAGCCACCATTGAGCTAAACTCTGAATTTAGCAGGAGATTTCATTGTGTAAGATTTTCATCATTCAGTTCAGAAATAGACTCAATTTATCTTTTCATTGGTAATGCTTTTTTCTTAGGCAAGCCACCTGGATAATAGACATGTTTGTGTGAGGAAAACCCTGTCTACACAATTTGGGTGTGTTTTTATTTTTCCCTGAAAGATTCATGACAAGGTTCTATACCAAACAACTGTGAAGATGTAGGAAAGTAAAGATGTAGGAAAATTGTTTTCACTTTTACATGGAAATTACTGAGAATGGTTAAGAACTATAAGTGAGAGACTATCAACAAAGCAGTATGTTTATGACATGCAGAAGGTAATAAGTAATTACATTAATTTTTCACTCACAAGATGTTAGTGGTCCTTTAGTAATGTGAAAATATTGAGGAAGGGTACAATATTCATCTGAATATAGTAGGTCTGAAAATACTTCAGAGTCTCCAATGTGACACGCCAACTTCTGAAATTTGGGATCTTTCTCCAGCTAAAACATTGCAGTGCTTGGTTTGGTCTTCTTCCTATTTCTGTGTCTGCAAGGGGTACAATTAGCAATTTAGTCCTCATTGCTGGCACTATACAGAGTTCATCTCTTTCCATGGCATGGTGGTCTTTGTGGACAGGTAAGCTCTTCCACTCAGTAGGACAGTCTCTCACAGTATGGAAAGGGCTGCCACCTGCAAGGCGTATTGCAAAGGCAAGTCTAGAGATGAGCTCTTTTGCCCACTTGATTAATAATCAGATAAGGAGACCACTCACCTCCTTTTCATCTCAAAAGTGAGGATTAATTCCAGATTTGGATTTCAGACAAGGGTTTTAATTTAGTCCGGGAAACAAAAGAGAAAACAGATGTTCCCACATAAAATCAGCATTTTTATTACAGTATAAAGTGTAAGTATGTGCGCTCCATAACTACCTGTGACCATCACAATAATCATTATCCAGTAAAGGTCACATTTTCATTTGAAGAAGCTCAAAGTGCTTTACAAAAATAACTTTCCCAAGTATTTTAGAGGACAGTACTGAGAGACTTCAACTTTTTCATCATTAGAAAGGTGGGGATGAAATGTAGGTCTCCTGATCTGTGTAATGCCCTGTTCTCTACTGCATATGAAAGTCCTGACAGAGGTCAACAACTGTCCCAGCTATTCTGCCCTGGACAGTAGATGACCCTATGTATGACACACAGGGATATAAAGCAAGAGGTGTCACATGGAAAGCAAGCAGCTAACATCATCTAATCTACTTTTTCAGTTGGGTTTTAGGGAGTTTGGGTTTGTTCTGTTTGCTTTCAAAGAAAGAAGATGTGACCCAATACAAACAGGCCTCACTTTGCCTGCAGCAACATGTACCCAGGTCGGACAGATTAAGGAGGAACTGATGAGGACCTGGCATGGTCCCCTCCAGGAAATTTTGATGATCCATCTGGAGAGTGAGTGAGAAAGCAGATCATTTGAGGAAAACTTGAGTTCCACCCTGCTCATATGTTTTTGCTGTTGCTGTTCACCCTGCCAGGAAAGTCATTCAGTTTGGTGCTTCAAAGTCAGCTGGCACAGAGGTTTTTGGATAGCACAGCAAGATGCAGCGCTAGAAGATGGACAGTACCTGAAATACAACTCTTCCACGGGGTGCTGTGGGTCTGGGCACTGGGACCAACAGCAGATTTGCTGGTTCAAAATGTTCACTGCTAGTATTGTTTTTCCTTGTGCCTTCTCATGGATGTGTTTACTCCTAAATACATCTCTCCTTCTGTCTGAATACCTCAGCTGATACCAAGTCTTGGGCCTACTTCTCATCTGATGCCCTCAGAGCAGTCTTTCCCTGTCTAACCATCAAGGGCAGAGAGGACATCTTCCTTCCCACCTTCTTTCCTTATCACCCCTTTAATTCTGAGATTCTGTAGGTTTCTGGAAAAAGAACTGGACTAGGTTGTCTTTGGACAAAGTGCTGCCCAGCCTTAAACCAAGTCCAAGTGCAATTGTTTTCTTTTTCCTCATATGTCATCATTGTGATTCTGGACTCCACTGTTGTGGAAAGCTCTTCATTTTATTGTCCTTTTTAATTATGAAATCCTTTCCTCAGTAATTCACTGTGACTCGGTAACTGACTCCACATGGCTAAGACGTGACTGTCCTGATTGAATTACTGGAAGAACAGAGCCACATGCATGCGAGCCACGGCGCAGCACGAGCTCCCTTCGGCGGGCGCCTTGCCGTCACCCAGGTGGGGACTGGAGCTCCTTCCACCTCCTCAGCCCCTTGCTGCCAAGAACAGCTGGTTCTCCCACTGTGATCACCCCAGAGATGGTCCCCTCTGTGACCCTTCCCTTCAGTGAGGCTCACAAACCTGTGCTGGTATCTGCTCCTGGCTCAGGAGGTGTCATGGGCATGCGCTGAGCCAAAAGCAGCATTAGCACCGTGCAGACACGACACCAACACCCTGCAGTTTGAGCCCACCGTGGCACCAGGCGTGCACACACCCAGCACTAGGTTGTGGTAGCTGCCCACTAATGAAGGTGCAGCACAAGGGGAGCAATGGCCACCCTGGCACCAGGGATGGGCTGGGAGTCGTGATAGTTCCGCCACATATCCACGTCCAGCTTCCTGGCTTCAAAGGGAAAAGGGGGTGATGTGCCTAGCAGAGATTCTGAAGCTGTGGGTGGTTTCCTTTAATTTAGGAAAGCATCTGATACAGTGTGTCATGACACATCACATTTATTTAATTCTTTCTTCGTTTGGATATGATTACTGTCATGTGGAATGGAAACTGAGTGATGCACCATGAGCAAAAAATATTGGAAGATGGTTCAAATCAGCTTGTACTGAATTAGGGCAAGGAGAAGAAACGTTCAGCATAGGTCTGAGCAAATTAGGATTATTTAACTTTAATGTTAAGGAGTTGAAAGCAGGAGGACAAATTTAGCAGGGCATTCACATAGTACATAGATAGTAGTAACTGCCTTCTTAAATTTACCCAAGGGAACACTGGTATGACCTCAAGGAATTACTTAATAAATAGGATTTGTTATGAGAAGACAGAAATGGAATTCTAATAATTAATTTGTATGTAATTTAGTTAAGAAGCATATAACATAAGTCCTAGCAGTCTAAGGATTCCAGAATGGCAGGTGAAGGGGGAAGTTTTATAGGAGAAGGCCATGGGCACAGGACAGGGACCATTATAGAAAAGCTGTACAGATGAATAGATGAACAAGAACAGTGACTTTACCTGAAGAAGACTGAAAAAGGAAAAAGAGAAAATTGAATAGCCAGAGACAACAATATTGCAGGAGTAACATGCACAAACATCCCAAAATGAGCATTCCATGAGAAAATTCAATTAAAAATACTTACTCTCTCTCTATATATGTTTGAGATCTAAAGTGAGATGGAACACATTTTTTCACGATGTTTAAAAATTGAAGAAAGATTGTCTTTTGTTGTTGTTGTTTTGAATTCCATGAACTATTTTCATAGGGAACCTAAGACAAAGACAAAGGGAGCAGTCACAAAAGTCTCATGAAGCACAGGGACACAGTGCACAAAGCCTTCTGCTCCACTTCAAAGGCTACAAGCTGGCTTGTAGTTTGGGACTGACCCGGCATATTTGGGGGGAAGGGGGATAAAAGTCAAACCACATGCAAGAAAAAAAATGCAAAAAGCAGGGTGTGGTGGGGAGGGAGAGCGAGAACAGCTCGTGAACATGCCCAAAAATTTCAGTCAACGTTCAAACAAACCACAACGGAAAATGAAGGTGCTGTGTCAATTATCTTCCAAAACTATTTCAGCACATTCTCTTGAGCTTTTGGCTTCTACTATTATGTTGGTCTTTCAAAGAGAATCATCAGTATTGACAGAGATGGGGCATATGGCTCAGCATTTTGACAAGCAAGTCCTTTGCTGCCTGCAATGGGAAAGCACCAGTGCAGCAATTTGGATATTTTGTCTGGCTGCAGTCGCTAAGATGAAAATGCCTGGTGAAGGCATGCCTTAGGCTGCCACCACATGGTGAGAGCAGGGAATGAAGGGAAGTGACTGGTTTATCTGCAATTTCCCTGGCAGTGTGATGTTCCCTCAGCTTTTACTGAAACGAACTTCTTTTCAAATCCGCCTCAAGGGGAAAAAACAGAAATTGTATTGGCTTTATTAGCTATGAATTCATTTTTTCCAGAACCTCCTTATGTCAATTCTTTGTTTCATTTTTTTCATGGTGAGATCTTGTTAGAGTAAAAAGTACTAAGGCAGAAACTACTTTATAAAATGATTTTTCAGATTCATTTGGTTGCCCTGCACCAGTGTTATGGCTTTCATCTGCTGTCTACGTCCCAGGTGTTGTTTCTTTGCCTATATACAGATGCTAGAAAAGGGTAATCTTCCACATTATTGCAAATTTTCCTTTGTAAATGTTGACACTGAGTAAGCAAAAAAGAGATTGCTTCAAGACACTAACATTTCATTTTTTAGTGTAGATTTTCTATAAAAATATTTTTATGAGAAAAACCATGCTGCTGGGCCTCTATAAGTGTCACTTAAAAGCAGTAAAAAAAAATTTAAATTTTTTAGACACGAAGGAAAGAATTTTTTTCCTCTTGATTGCAACTGCTGGGAGAGTTCTTAGGGAAATAGTGGGGGTAAAGTTAAACTGCAACTGTGTCCTGGTGTCTGGATTAAATATGTGACACATTGATAAAGATTCATGAGTTTCAGTGTCCTTTTAGTAGCTAGTAACAGAAATTAAGAAGTTCATTTTACATAAAATCTTAAAAAAATCTCCTGCCATGGTTCCAAGCAAGTCACAGATCAACACTAGCAGGGGAGAATTTTTTTTTTTTTTAGTATTGTTGTATTAAGAACTTTATTTAGTTGCCTTTTTTTTTCTTTTTTTTTTTTTTGCTTCTAGCAATAGAAATGCAAATAATTCCAAGCAAAAAAAAAGTATTTAACTTAGAGTTACACCTGACCTTCATTAGTTTAAAAAGCTGTTCCTCAGATCATTTTTACCAGTATAACTGTGGAGTTAAAAATTTCCTTGATGGATGAAGGAGAGGTGCTTCAGGACATATAGCGTGCTTTTTTTTGAGGAAAACAAAGTATATCATGCAATATGTCTACAATTTAAAATATTTTATATTAGACCTTTCATTATTGCAAAACAACTATTTGTGAGCATTTTTTGTTAATATTAGTTTCAAAAACATTTAAACATCTGATGGAAATGTCTTCAACCGAAAAAATATTTCCATTCCCTTTTGTTCCTTTTTCTTTGTCAAGTACACTGCAAAATAATGCCATTACTGCTACAGATACAAATTTTTCCAAGCTCCCTCTCCAGTCCGTACCTATAAACAGTGATTTAAATACAATTCCAAACACATATTCTTCTTATAGACCTTGAAGCCTCATTTGGAGTTATAACAGAAACAACATGTGAATAAATATGTATTTGGGGAGTTCTAAAAGCCAAGCTCTGACCTGACGTGCAAGGAGCTGTTGCTGGGAGCACACCCAGGCTCTTACATCGCAGCTTTTCAGCTGCTCGCAGCAATGAGCTCGTCACACGCTAAAATCCACAGGGCAACCTCCACAGGAAAAATATTGGAGAGTGCATGTTGGACTTGAGGTGTGTCTAAACATTAAAAAGCTGTCTTTTATTTTGCTCTTTTCCCATAATCTGCACTAGGTGCTGGCTGGAACCGTTTGCCATTAAATATCCCAGTGTTAAGCAGGAGCTAGTGGAAGTTTAAAATAAATAAAGATATAGATAGTACCCCTCTGTACCTTAGCTTCAATATTGTCTTTTCAAGGCTCAGCAAAATAATAAATAAGTGAACGAAGACATAAAACCAGACTCAGGAACTTTCTTGTCTCATTTCAATCCAGAATAAAATTTTAATAAGGAAATAAAATAATGACAATCACTATGACTCCTTGCCCCCAGATCTCACAGTGTTCACATCAAGATGCTATGTGCCTGCTGCCTCCATAAAGCAATTGAAGGAAAAAATAAAACACCTCCTCTCAAACATAAGTGAAGAGGCATGGCTGCCCAAATGCTTGAACTGGTTTTCCCTTATATTAAAATGAAGCATTTCTTTTCACCTTCTCGTTTTCAGAAAATTGAGAGAGAGCAGAAGTAACCAGAGCTCCAAAGGGAGAAAGAGTCACATCTACTTCTAACACAGTGTTTGAACAGAACATTCAAATTAAAAACACAGACCAAAACCTAAGGCTTCTTAAATGTTAAGGGCAGTAATGTACAGATTTCTGCTTTGGAAGCAGCAGTAAAAACAGCTAGGCACACCCATGGCAAACACCAGGGAGGGGCAGGGCTATCTGACGTCTTCACCCTCTCTCAGCTCTGTCCCAAAGTACCTGGGTGTCTGAGCCCAGCAGTGCCCATCTCCAGCAGCTGTAAATGCTTGGCATGCTTTAGGCAGCAGGAAATATGCTTTAGCCCCTTCCACAGCTATGATTTCACAGCACCAGCAGGAAAGCCCAGTGGCAAAGTAGTTAATGCTGCAGTCATGCTCTTCAGAGAGCAGGGAGGTGTCAGCAGAGAAGGCAGCTGGTCTTGGAGGGTCTGCAATGACCTAAATGCTGAAAGCCACATCCCACTTCCCCCTGCCTCGGGACACCAGGTGCTGATGGCAGGCTCTGTACACCTGAGGCAGTTTTCTACATAAAGATGGTTTAGGGCTGTTCAAACCCCTTAGACCAAAAGGGGTCTTTTACCCTCATGGCTCCTTACCAGAACACAACTAATCCATCACAAATTCATTATCTTGCTTTTAGTGCTCAAAGAATAAGGAAAGGGGATTTCCAGATACTGGAAGTAAATGTGAAATATTGCTATATCATATGATTAATTTCACTCCTGATGAGAAAGTCTACCTACTGCAATTTGCCTTCTGTCTGGGACACATTATCTCTGCACAGAGGAGCAGCCCAAAACTTAAGTAGTTCTTAAAACTTCCAAAAAAACTGATTAAGAGGGAGTTATGGAGTTTATAGGTCTTGTGGGACTTTACTACACATGGCTGAATTTTAAGTTCATAGTGGCCTCAAGACATAAAGTTCAGCTGCATTTTAGATCTTTTAAAATAATTTTGATTTCCACCATTCTTTTAACAACAGACTTAAAATAACGAGATTAAAAAGGACATTCTGCATCAGCCCTTTCCACACCCATCTCTAAGTAGTATATGTTATACATCTAGCACTTGACACACCATATTTATTATTTTTCTCTTTTACTTCTAAAAACTACATGGGTTTAAATTGTTCATTTCAAAAAAAAAAAAAGGCAAGAAGGCATAAAATGCTGGCTTGATTAAACAAAATTACAATTCTTGTACAATTATTTTAAATAATTCCTCATGAGTATCAGACTTCTACAGGACTTTGGGGTGGAAAATAGGAAAAATTGTGTCTAGCTTCCATTTGAAAATCAGAACTTTGGTTGCAAGTTTGCTTAAAATTAAAGCAGATTTTAGAAGGCTTTCTTAAATGTTGTATTTCATATTCTTCAGTGTACATTTTTGTCCAGTCAGTCTCCTCTCTACTACACAATACAGATAACAGCTGTGATATTGTCTGATGACAGACATGAAGTGAAATGACACAAAAAAAAAAAAAAAAAGGGAAGAGATCTTTCCAAATAATTTTTTGTGTAATCATATAAGATATCTGAGCTTTGAAGCTGGGTGTATATATATTTTTAAAAAAAGGAAAAAATAAAAGACAAGCAGAAAAATTAGGAAGCTGTTTAAAATAAATCTGCCCTAGATTTCAACACAAAAATGAGGGCTTAACAGAACTCCTCTGTCCCAAAAGAACTTTTAATTCAGCTTAGGATTTATTATTGTCAGCTTCCTGTCCAGGGATTTACAAAAACAGCTCTACTTGTTTATATGGTAAACAGCATTTGAAAGGAACAAAAGTGAGCTGTATTAGTCTTTTTTTTTTCTTTTTTTTTTTTTTCTTTTTTCTTAGATGTGAAGTTGCATATCTTACACTTGCAGTGTTGGGTTTGATGAAGTGTGAGCTGTGAAGTGCTGTGTGAAACTATTTCATGCTTGTTTCTTGGACTCCTTCATGTTCTACCAGTGTTAATTTATGAAACCACATCTCTCATGTGATCAAGCACTAAAAAACACTCTAATTCTACCGGTAAAATAAATTTTGCATTTCAGTGACAAATTTTGACCCCTAATCTTTTTGCAGGGTTCGAGCCCAGCTTTTTGCATTTGAAGCCAGTTTAAAATTTCAAAGGTGCAGGCATTGTCTGTACGGTGCTCTGGGCTGGCTGCTCTGAAGCCCCCACACACACCAGCACTGCCACCACTCTGCTGAAGGTTTGTACAGATGCCTCCAGGCATCTTTCAGCAACAGTATCAGATTTGCTTATAGTGCTGAAGCAAATGTTTTCATGGTCTGTCACCTTGATTTTATTAAAGGTGTTGGGCCAGGCTATTATCCAGTGCTGGAAAAGTCCCTTGTAGAAGCTTTATAATAGCCTGGGAATTTAGAACAGCCAAGCATTTTGAGCCCATAATATATTTTTTTTCTTTATGGCATCAGGCAGAGCATTTTCACAATTAGTCTAAAACAGAGAAAAAAAGCTCTGCAGGTACATCAGGCTCTAGACTTTTAAAATTCGTGCCTCTGTGCCTTTGATTCACCATCCCTTTTCACAGATTTTTTTTCCCCAGGATTTTTATTTCTCCTGCTGAAGAAAGGACCCATGCTGAAAACCTCCCTTTCCAGATAACTGTGTGACTAGCTTAAATGCATGGTATCATCAAAGTAATATTTTTATAAACAGCTTGATTAATCATTGCTTTAAAGAGAACAATTTGGACTTATTCTATAGGTTCAATATGGAGTTGTTAGTTTGGTTTTGCTTTGCTTTAGTGACAGTAATATAAATAAGAATAACTTGAGATCAAAGACTTCCTCAGAGCTGAAGGAAACATAATGCGTGTGCAGGTGCCGTGCCCTGCTCTGGAATTTGGGCACTTTGTTGAAAGGTGTTTTCCAAAGGACACGGATCA
Organism: Cettia cetti; assembly: GCA_013401135.1. Classification (NCBI taxonomy): domain Eukaryota; kingdom Metazoa; phylum Chordata; class Aves; order Passeriformes; family Sylviidae; genus Cettia; species Cettia cetti. The sequence goes on from VZUI01083393.1 coordinate 61,134, forward strand.
TCTTCATGAAAAACAGGGATTTTTACTAGGGCAAATTCTGATACGTGCTGAGTTAAATGCAATATTTTATTAAAACGGAGACATTCTTGTGTACCAACATAAAGAGTTCAGTCGTCTGCTGTTTATACAAAAAAAAGGCAAAGCGAATGTGTGCAAGGGGACCCACATGCAAAGCAGAGGGATTGTGTGTGGTCCGAGTGGACTTTTTTTGTCATCCTGTTTGGGAACCAGTTCAGGATCTGTTTCTGTTGGCAGTTTCCTCCTGTTGTGAATATATTAGTGCATTTCTCAAGGCCTCTGTGCAGCTGAAAGGCTAGTAACTTAAGCCTGGAGTATGACAGACAATCATCTTCCATCAGTTCAGACATGGGTGATGGGATGAAAAAAAAGAGATTACATCTCTGAAAACAAAGGAACTAATGCAGGCCAAGACCAGCCACTAGGCTGTAATCTCTGTTTTACCATAAATGTACAAAAATGTCTTATCTCTGGTATTACAGAGTCGTGCGAGAGCAGTTGCAGCTCTTGGGTGCACCAGCCAGCTCTAAGTGGTGGCTCAGAAGAATGACAAGACTGAGAGAAACAGTTTAGGGAATGAAAAAACACACCTCATAAAATTTCAGACACCAAAGGAAAAAAATCTCTGGGCATTGTTGCTTAATGAGTTATTTTAAACATTTCATTTCACATTAAAAGAAGATTTATGCAAGATTTTGTGAGTCTTGAAAACACAGCCAGTAGAAGCACAGAGTATTGCATTGAAATTCCTCATTTGCCACCCATGCCAGTGGATTATGAAGGCTAAAGATTTACACTAATTCAACAGACAAAAGTCAAGTGCCAGTTCCTTAATGCAAACCGCATTGCGATGTAAATGTTCCACAAACCTCTCTCACAGTCCACATCTGCAAATATTATTTCATACCAAGAGGGGGAAAGAAAGCAACTCATACTGAATTTCCACCAAGGAAGAGGCTGCTCTGTGTATTTCTTCTGTGAGACATTCATTTAGCATCCAAGTGCTCGGAGGAATAATTTCCTGGAAAATTTGTGGATGATATCTCACGGGTGCACAGTGAGTGCTGTCCCAAGCAGCACCTTCCCTGTCTCTTGCTAGATGTCACCCCTCTGATTTTCCTCATCCTCTTCTTTTTTCTCCTTTTCTTTTCTTTCCAGATTTCCAGATCCAGGACTGAAAATGAAGCGTAAATCTTACTGCCTAATAACCACGGCAGTTACTTCAATAAAATGTTACTTAAAAGTCAATGGACTGCACATGTTAAAGACATTAGAGCTGTTAACAGACCATTGTAAAGTAAGCAGAATCTTTAATAACCTGCATGTAATGCGCAACCCCGCGATTTTTGGCGCAGAACAGACTGTGAGGCTGGGTTCTCTGTGCCAGGGCTCCCAGCAGAAACCACTCTTGCATTCTTCACTCACATGGCAAAACAGGCAAAAGGTGCTAAACACTGAACCCCCTGGGACAGCTCTAAGCACAGCCAAAATCCTGTATTTCGCTAAGATGTAGTGGAGGACTGGGATGGCTGGGGTGTTCCTTGTGTTCAAGGAGCAGTGGCAGGTCTCTGACCCTCTTCCAGAGCTTGGCCTTGAGCGCAGACATGGGAAGAGGAGCACTGCTCCAGCCTGAAGGCAACATAATCCTGACATTGCAGTGTTTTGTAGATGTTTTTTGGAAAAAACCTTGCCCAGGAAGTGATCTACAGCTGATAGCATCAAAATCCAGCTAAGACCATGGAGGGAGACATCTTCTGCTTTTTTTTTCTGCTCCTGCTGCACTTCCATTCTCTCCACATCACTGGAAGGCACTGTTAAAGATTGGCAAAGGAAACACCCTTTGTATTTACTCTGCCCTTGCCTTTGAAGCCTTCTGTCCAGCAGGAAAAGTAGGTGTTCTCAGATCAGCTAAGCCTTGGATGTGCGACATCTTCACTGTTTTCTCTGTCTTCTCCTATTTTTTTTATTTTTGGTCAAAGGCTCTTCACACGTCTCACCCCTCCAAAAAAAGACTGAAGCTGGAAAAAGTAGCAAACAATTGCAATTTAAATTTTCTTTTTATGTGTGCTAAGTGGAAACATTAGCTGGAGGAGGATTTATGCATCAGTCTGCTATAATCTACACATGTGAGCAGGAGTGCAGCCAAATTTACACAAACTAGAATATCTGCCTCCCTCTATCTCTCTGTGTGCACCTACACACATGCCCTTACCAGCATAAGATAGATGTGCTGACCTCATAATTTACACCAGCACCTTTTTTGGCCCTTTACAGATGCACATCAGCATTATCAAAATGTTGAAACTAAGTGAAGTACCTAAGCTGTCCTTTTCATAAACCTTTGAAGCATGAGACAAGTGTTATTTTTTCCTTTCAAACGAGTGCCCACTTATCATGATTTCTGGTTTTAGCACACAGAAAAATGAGATATAAATATGAGAGACCTGTTGGGACACCTCAGCAGAACAGAGTGTCTCCAAGAAATTACTTTGCTCAATGTCATCTCTCATTCAAGTACTCTCCGAGCAGAAGCTCCATCGTTTTTTCTAAGACTACATCTATACACTTCATGGATGTGAAACTGCCCTTATTTTCCATCTCAATGCTTCCCAGTCAAGTTTTGGCACCTTGTTCATCCTGCAGGCCTGCAGTGTCCACTCAGTTCCATTATCATTTTGTCACATCTTCCAAACCACCTTGCCCAATTCCCTAATTCAGTTGTAAGCATAGGTAACCTATCAATATGTCTCAATATTACTCCAGTCTCTTTTGCTGCTCTCCTCTGATGTCTTCCAACATGCAGCACATGCATTTGGTGAGAGACCTTAAAATGCACACAACAGATGAGGGCAGAGTTCCAGGGAGAATATAAGATCTTTTTGTATATAAAATATGAGACTGATTTCCATGTGAGCCAACTTTGCTGCCCAGCTATGCTCGAAGTTACATTTTAATTAGTTCATCCTCAAATTTTTTCAGCCAGAATGTGTCTGTCTGAGGAGCTAAGGCAGCCCTCAGGCCTCCTTTTTGGCTTCTCCTTTAGCTGTATCTAGCATAGCCCCCACGTCAGGGGTCCTGGGACAAACCATGCTCCTGGCAACCTCCTTACCCACACCACAACTGTATCCAGCCCTGTGTAGCATTAACACTTTCCAGGTTTCTCCCCTTCCAGATGATGTTGCTTTAAAGCAAAGCACTGTAAATATTTTTGAATTCTTTCATGAATATTTTGAAAGCTGTCTCTCCTATCCCAGGCAATTCTGAACTAATTTTGAGGCAAGGTTTTATAAAACCCTACATCAAATGTTCAAGCATTTATTATTTGTTATTTATTTTGCCAAATGTCTCAAATGCATCTATAGGCGACAGGCCAGTGCTCTGATGTATAAGCCAAATACCATAAAGCTGTCTCCATGCAATTTAGAGAACTCTTTGATTATGCATGCTTTGGCTATATTTTTTACTAAATAATGATCTGGGTAGTTAAATTGCTCTAAAAGGTTCAGTATTTGTTGGTTTTAAGTACCTCAAGAGTCAATCCAGTAATTTTTCATGCTTACTTCTCCAGGCTCTGTGATCTCTAAGTGATGGTTACTGATTTCTTTCTCTTTCTCCTGTCCTCAAAGACTCTTCTTTTCCTTGGTTTTCATACAAACACACCCATAAAAAGCCACATGGGAGAGTTGAAAGCTTTAGCAACTTTTGGTCTCCTCTAAAGACTAGACTTCATGCCCTTATGTATTTGTCTTTGTGCATATGATGCATCTGTATACATATATTTATCTATGCTTAAGAGCAATAATGCTCTAGTTCTGACTGAGACCTCTGGGCCTCAGAAAAAAAAAAAAGAAAAACAGTAAAACAATAATTTATAATAACTCATCAATAGTATGTCATCAATAAATCTGACAAATAATGTCTGATTTTGGTTTTTGCCACATTCTGACTTGCCTTTGGTGAATATTTTCTAATCTGGTTATGTAAGCCTAGATTTTACAAAGGAATATGGGACAAACTTTTCTTATATTAACTAAAAGCCTGTATTTTACTTAGATTAATTAAAGACCACTAATGACTACATGGAAAACAGATTACATTGCTTTAATTTTTTTAGCTGGATTCACTTTCTGATGCAGAAGGTCACCTTATTTCCCAGAGTATCTCATCAGCATGGGATGTTTTCATGTCATACATACACTGTAAAGAAAATACTGGAACCCTACCTCTCTGTTTAAAATCCCAAGGAACAACACATAGCAGTACAGCCAATATTGTAATTTCTCAGATTTTGTTGAACAAACTGTAATCATCTTTGAACCAAACTAGACTTTCTAGCAAAAGAAGTGTAGACAGCCCCCAAAATCCCTTCAAATGCATGCAAAAGTGAAACAATATGAATATTTGACAACAGCAGCAATGAACAGCTGAGAGCCCAAAACAAAGTGATGCAGCAATAGGAGTATTATCAGGGCATTTCATGAACATTCTTCTCAAGAGCATTAATGCTTAAACACTTCTAGGAGGAACAGATAGCTGAAGGCAGCAAAAAATCCTTGATCCCACTACTAATCCCCTTGTGTCAGATCCGTTCTCTTGAAAAAAGTGTAAGTGGTCTCCATCATCTTGTCAGAAATTTCATCAAGTATTTTCTGTAGCTTGAACTGAGACAGACATGCAAAGTTTCCTGTGAAACTGTTTTGGAGCAACTCCTGCTCCATAGGCTCAAAAGCAAAGAGTTCTTTTGACCCCGTTACACCTCTTTGTGGTTTCATGATTGTACAAGCTTTTCCTATGTAACCCTACACAACTTTTCCCAGAGGAATTTCCTGAGAAAGTGACATCTACCTCTTGAAATGCCAGAATGGATCGTTCTCTTCAGCATTTAATTTTATGCTTATGAGAAGTATACTCCACAGCACATCCAGGAAATTGTCCAGTCCCATTCCAGGTGTGGATCTAACTAGGAAGTGAATACAATTGGATGGTGCCTGTTTATCATATTAGTCCACGAATACTTTCAGGTTTGCCTTCAAACATTACTGTGAGAGTGGGTGGCATAAAAAGCAGTGCACAAAAATAAAAGAAGGAGGGGGCTGAAAGGGAGAAGCCTGGAGATGGTTTCAGCCATCTGGATGTCAGACCATCTGGTCAATCTCAACAAAATGTAGATTCTCTCCAAGACCATCAAAGTCTCTTTTTTGAGCCTCTTTCTGCCCAAGACATGCTTATAAATGGTAGTGAAGGGGATGAACTCAGTAAAGTTCCTACTTCTCATCCATGCAAAATTACTACAAACCACAGAACAGAGTGAACTCCAGCTGCTTCCTTGGGTATTTAATATTACTTACTAATAAAAGGATTATGTTTAATAGATTAGGGGAAAACTTAATAGGGGTATAATGACTGGCTTCCCCAAGAACTGCCAGTCTAGCAGCCTCATGGGCTGTTCTGCTGCACTGGAAGTAGATCCTGGCTTTCAAGGAAAGAATTTTAATGTCTGTGCCCAGAGTGACCTCCCATGGGATCTACAGCCATGGTCTTGGAGAACAGCTGAAGACCACCCACACCATTGGCTCTCCTGGTCATCTGGAGAAATATTTGTGCAACCAACTGAGAGTGCTGGGAGGAGGCTTCAGCCTGTGTAAGGCAGCACCAAGGCATTTGGATACCACCCACCTTTCAGGAACACACAGCAGGGATTGTCCCAGAGTGTCAGCATGTGTCCCACAGGATGGCAGTAACCATATCTCCCCTCAAAGCATGATGCCAGTGTCTCTGTGTGCCCAAAGAGCTACACTAGCCACTAGCCTCTCACCCCCAGGCCCTCACTATGCTGGGGTACCAAACACCACTGCAAGCTCTCACTGGAGAAATAATACAAAAACAACCACACCCAGGTACTATTCCAATGCAAGAATGTTATTATCTGCACAAATATCTTTTGCTTATCTGATGCCATGTTATTCCATGTAATATATTCCCTGTTTTGACTTATGCAAAAAACTACAGAGACTTATCAACTTTTAGCATTTATTATAAACTCATTCAAAAGATTATTGTAACCTTTTCTTGGCCAGTTCCATGCTCACTAGTTGGCCATCAGCATATTTTCTTGATCTCTACTGAGTTTGCAGTTTCTGTGAAAGAACAGATATGTTTAATTTTTTGGGCTTTAATTTTCTGTTCCAAGCAGTACTTCTCTCTGAACTGGGCTTTTTGTTTGGTTGGTACTTTTCTTTTTAGGGGGGGTTCATCTCATCTGCAAGTGCTATTTAAATGTGGCTCTCTGGGAAATGTCTTGCACTCTTCAGGATAGTTGTTTGATTTTCCTGGCAAAGCCAAGAAACAGTATTTTTTTTCCCCTTGGGATATTGATTTATGCCCCTTATTTAACAGTTTTCACCCAGAATTCAATCATTGTCTTTTGAATATTTAATAAGTCCCTCCATAATATTTTTTTTAAATTTTTGCTCATCTGTTACAGAGACTATTGCTTGCTCATTACTGGTTCATTGAGGTATTTGAATCAACATTAAATGGTCTTAAATACATTTCCCATTTGTTGGAGTCCAGGGCATGGGGAAATTCCTCAAGCTGCCCTGTGGGGTCCAAGACCCTGGCTAGGACACCAGGAAGGCATTGCCTTTGACCTTAGTCCATGTGAAAATCTTCCAACACTCATAGATGAACTAAAAGCAACAAAGGTTTGAAATAAACAGTAGTTTAGTTTGTCACAGGGTGAAACTCTGTAGTTTTGGGTTTTTAGAATGGAGGTAGTTGAAGGCAAGATGGAGGACTCTGGGTGGTGACTCGTTCTCCTTCTCCTTCTTCTCCTCCATCTTCTGCTGTGGAGGTGGCACAGAAACATTGGTAGAATGAATCTGAGGTAGAAATTGCATGTCTAGAGTAGGTCATAGTTATTGGCATAGAATTGTAAATATAGTACATATTAAGAGCTAATTGGCTCAACTGTTCTTAAAAGGCCTTGGATTTTTACCTCGTGGCCAGTCGCCATCCCTATTATTCCAGTGTGCAAAGCCTGGGCTTCAGGCTGCGCGTGAATTCCAAGATAAGACAATAATAAACAACCTTGAAGAAGAGAAAACTGGCTGCTGCACTCATTGTTTTAGACCTTGGCACTGGACATTGTGGGAGTCCAGAAAAGGGACTTCCCATACCCATTTTTACTTTCTACAGCACCCTCTTTCATTTTTTTTCTCTGCTATATTGCTTTATCATTGCATCATTTTGGTTTGGGAATTTTTTTTTTTCTGTTGTCCTTGTTTCTTAATCTCCTGCCATTTGCATTTTTTGGTTTTATTGTTGATTTTGGTGACCTTTCAAATCCTTCTAATGCTTTTTCAAAGTGGAAAACACCTTCTATTTCTTTTGCATCTGGGACCCTGGTAAGGTTCCTCCTGGGACTGGAGTGTCATGCATGGTTTATACCCAACTAAGGTGAGAAGTTTTTTCTAGCAGGATAGCTTCAGCCTTGATGGAAGCGTTCAGCCACTAAGATAACCTAATAAGGTCTTGGACTGTTGCTACTTCTTATTCCTCACTCCCCAGGACCTGGCCCATTGTCTTTGCTGACACCACTGTGGCCCTAACAGATAGGGATGGACAGGACCCAGGTTTCTACAATGCAATCATTTTTATGAGTTTATTACTGCCATTTGGAGAAATGCAACAGCTGTCCCAAGGTAATCCTTGACTGTCTGAGACCTGACTGATCAGCACCATGCAATTTCTGCAGCCTGCTGATTGTCTCCCAAGTCCCCTTATGGCCTCTGATTTGGTCTATAATTTTTAAATTTCTCTGTTGCATGTAGTAAAGTTAAAAGACTTAATAAATCTTCTGACAGCTCCTAAAAACACCAGCTTAGACTCTGAATGTTGAGGTATTTCATTTACTTATAAGTTTTCTGGCTCCTTTTCCATGCTTTCTTCTACACCCTTGTTAAACTAAGTTCCTTTAAAAATGCCTCAGCTAGAGAAATTCTTGCCTCTCCAGGCTCATACACAGCTTTCCATTGGCTGGGATAATTGGCAAGAGTTTTAACACATTCCTTATTTATAACTGCTAACACTTTGTTAGGACAAATACCTAAAGCCTTTTAAAAATCATTGATGTTTTAAATGATTTTTTTTTTGTAATGAATAATACCCTGCAAACAGGAGAGCATATTTCAGGCTTATGAAATACTTCTGCCTGTATCTTCTTCTCTCAGTGATTCTTTTACAACACTGTGGTGGTGTAGAAAATATCTACCATAACCAATAAATGGCTGCAAATATTTTTGCTGGTGGGGCTTCTCCAGCTGCCTGTTCATCACTCTCCTGGTGACTGGTTTTATCTATGGGGCAGTTTCCACTGGTCAATGAGTAAAAGAAGATTTGAGACTGCTTGGCTTCTCTCATATCTCTGGGCAAGGCAGAAAATCTGCCTGCAGAAGGAAGAAGCACAAGCACTGCCAGGAGTAGCATCATGGGCATGTAGAAAGGATTTAGCAGACACCTCTGGGGGGACACCTCTGCATTATAGGGATCTGCTTAAAAGATAGGGATGAACACCAGCAAGAAGAATAGGAAGGTGAGAGTGTTAAAACTGCAGGAGGAGGATATGGGTGCATTTGGCAGAATATATAGGAAACCAGGCTTTGTTATTTCTGCTCTCGCAGAACTTTTTAATCTAAACCAGAAAGGAACACAATAATGAGGCTAGCAAACACAAAATCAATAAAAACATGGGTGACTATGGCCTTGGAATGACCAGCTACATCAGACCACATCATGACTTTCCCCATGGTTTTCCTTTATTTTTTTAAAGCTCTCCAAACCAGCCATGTCTTTTGAAAGCCTAATCAGTTCAATCTTTGAGCTGCCTGGGGGGCAAAGCTCACATCTGAATACAAGACTCATACTTTTCTCAAATTAGTGAGTATTTGAATTCAGTCAAGATTTAGATTGAGCTCATCTCTAGAAAATACATCAAACAGACTGTGGAAAACACAGTTCCCACACCTCATATTTTTTAACTGCTCTGTCAACTGAAAATATTGGGTTTTTTTCCTGTTATACTCTTACACCATATTGCTGAGTAGCAGATGGACAGTGGGTGTCAGTCTCTTCTCCCAAGTAACAAGCAATAGAGCAAAATGGCCTCAAGTTGTGTTGGGAATATTTAGGTTGGATACTAGGAAAAATTTCTACACCAAAAGCATTGCCAAGCATTAGAACAAACTGCCCAGGAAGGTGGTGGAGTCTCCGTATACAAAAGACATGGGTGTGCCAGTTAGAGACACAGTTTAGTGGTAGATTTGGCAGTGCTGGGTTAACGGTTGGACTTGAAGATCCTAGAGGTCTTTTCCAACATAAACAGTTCTACAATTCTATGACAAAAATCACCCACATATTAATGTTAATTAAAGAATGAACATAGCATTTCAGCTACAATTCACATTTTTCCTGGAGTTTAAAGGTCCTATTAATTATGATTACATCAAAACAGGAAGAAATTTAGGCTCAGTATGTAAGATTTATCCAACCTAATATTAAAGGAGAATAATAGCTAAGGTAGCTTGGATAAACAATACAGGAATAAACAGATAGGGAAAAAATAATCTTAGACCCTTGAGACCAAACACTGGAGCTACCTCCTCTCCTGGCAAATAACAAAGGGAGCCTAAATGAATACATCAGACTTAAATAACAAACCTTTAGATAAGTGAAGTTTGAAGAGATGAAGTCCTTTCATTGGAATAAAATTTAGGGAATTATAAAAGGAGATAATAGCTCACAATAAAGGTATAAATGATGGAAATGGTTAACAAGACTTAATATATGTTTTAAACAAGATGCAGTTTATGTACCTCAAAGTATACAGACCTCTGGTTAAATACATGAAGCCATTTTGTTGTGCCTCTAGAGTCAGTTATATGAAAAAATTCACCATGAGTTGAAAGATACAAGCCCATATAGAAGTTACTGTTTTTCTTTTCCCTTGCCTCTTTCCCTTCTCCCTTTTTGTTTTCCTATTTAAGTTTTTAAACGTTTTTATTTTCAGTTTCTTTTTGCTTTATTTTTTCCTATTTTTAAAATTTTTTTCTTTCTTATTTTCTTTTTCTTTTTTCCCTCTTTTCTTTTTTATTTTTTCTTTCTTTTTTTTTCCTCTTTTCTCTTGCTTTTTTCTTTTACCAGCACTGAAAGGAGCACCAAATGCACATTCCTCTTAGCATTTCAATGAATTCTGTGGGGGATGAATAGCAAGCGTGTACATAACCACACACATATGTATGTATAAATTTACAAGCTACAATATCCAGACATCATGAGGCTCTGCTAATAATTTTCTCAACCTTGCCCAGACTGTAGCTACATTTATGATCTGGAGATTTATTGATTTTAGTTATTTTATACCTCCCATAATAGGAAACTACCCTCTGGACCATTGACCTATTCTTGTTATAAATATACTTGAGCTTGCTCTCATCATAACGCTATCCCAGGCATCTAAGGTGTTGTTATGAGGTAGTGGTGTTACAAGGAAGGTAACCATAACAGAGTTTCAAAGAAAATAATTTAACTCCTCCAAATGAGTTTTCTTTTGCATACACTAGTTAATGGCACAGACTTTGCTCTGCCACGTATGTCAGGGCCCTGATTCATCACAAGAGCTTCTAGGAGTTTTGGTAGCACAAATAATGCATAACAAAAGTTGATATTTATAACAACAATACAAACAGGACAAATGCATGATGTCACTCAGCAGCTTGCGTCTGAGAGGCTTTGCTAAAGCTGCATGACACTAGGACATTGATGGCTTTCACAAAAAAGCACTTTGGAGCTCATCCTTTGCTTTGGCCAAACTGCTCCAAAACCTGAGCCCTTAGAGGTGGCCAATGCTTGTGCTTGGTTTGGTTAATAGTATAGCCACGGAGAGCATCAGTTCTTTCCATCTTTGAATAGCAACACCTTAAATACTCACTGTTTTTTAGTACAGATAGTATATGAAAATCACAGGTTATGCTGTATCTGTGCTGTACTGGGTCAAATGGGGAAGTGTAAATGGCATTCTGTCCACAGTCCTGACAGGGACACCTCTGTGCCTGGGAGGAGCACAGCAAGTGTGGGTGGTGAGGAACATCAAGGGCCCAGCAGTCACTTATTTATCCACATAACATAAGTTCAAGTTCAAGTTTTGGAGCAGTAGACAATTATAAACACCAAGTAATTTTCTGACTAGCCTATATAAGAGGTAATATTGGAAGGCTGTTTTTTCTAGCTGTTCAAAGAAGCTGAAGACCCATGTGATTGAAGTGGGAAATTTATCCTTCAGACCAACTGTATTTTTGTAACTGAAGCTAAAGGCCGTGGCTAGGAGGGCCATTGTGACCAGGTCAATACCAGACATGCCTCAGAACCCAGCATGGAGCCTCTGACACAGCTGCAGCTGCTCAAGCATCAGCAACAGTGAGCTACAGGCTACCCAAGAGAAAATTTGAGTTAGGTACTGATATTCTTGTTCTACATTGATGATATGGGCACTGTTTGAAGTATTTTTCTCTTCTCATAACCTACAGCCCAGTTTTACACAACTTTGAGCAACAGCTTTTCAGCCCTGTTGGAAGAGCTCTCACTGTTGGTAAACTGCCAATATATATTCATCATGCTAATGTCTTGTTGCTTCACATTTCTAGATCTCTTCTGCAATAACACATAAAAATTAAGCTTCTGTTCCATCAGAGTCGAAAGTAGAACAACATCCAGAAAAAATGTAAATTAACCCTGTGAAATGGGAGTTGGGTGCATTCTCTATTTTTCTTCATAAATTTTTCTTCTTACATTAAACAAAATAAGAAGAAAGAAGGAATTCTTAGCAGTAAAGTTTCAACACATAAATAGAGAAGATTACAAGGATGGGAAAGAAAGTATGTGAATTGTTTGGGGTAATATTTTAGAAGTGTATTGACCCAGATTCCAGTCCTGGCTCAGAACACAAGAGTACAATTGAGGGGTCACAGTTAGTAGCAGTGTGGAAGTTTGGAACTGTAAAAAATCAAATCTTTTGAGTTTGCTGTGTTTTCTGCTATCTCTTTTTTCCATTGAGTGGTATTTATATATTTTCAGAAGCAAATTTAAATCTGCCCAGCACCCTGCTGAGCACAAAGCATGGAAAATCCACTCATCCACCACCAGACTCAAGCTCTCCCAAGACACTCTGGTCTGCTTCCATGTTACTTATGAAAAAGCTGTGTAGTCATTTAATTTATTTTAGGATGTGTTGGAATAGCAGAGGTAAAACAAATATTATCCTTGGCAGCTACACAGAGAATAGGGCATTTTCATCACCCATGGATGGTATTATTCGTGTATTGATTCAATATATCCATGGTTTAAAAATCTAATTAATAAGTCTAATCTGAATTACCCAATGTAGTGATATTTGTAGGAAAGGAAAAAAAACCCAAAACCCCTTATATTTTAGCAGAAAAGAACATCAAGGAACTCAGAAGAGTACTATAGAAGATTCTGTCATGTTCTTAAGTGTAAAAAGCCAGGGTATAAATACAAGTATGCATATGTGGAACTAGTGACTCCACTTCTTCCTTAAGTATGGTTAGATATAAGAATATATTTGAATTACATTAGCATGAAATTTGAAAGTCTTAGTCCAAAATGGAAGTTACAAGAACAAATAATTCTATTAGTTCGTCTCTGAAAATTTTGCCTATACTTGGTATTATTGTTATTTCCAAATTGAGACCTTTGGAATTTCTGTAATGTTATTAAAACTTACACAAATCTTGAAAGATTGACATTTTAGATTTATTTCATCATCCTTTGGGTTTTGTTTGAAATAGCTTTTGATTGAGCCAATTACAGTATGCTGAATGGTTAAATATATTAAAAGCAGTAACAGAAATCTGACATTTTATTGTTTGCACTCTTCCAAAAATACATGAGCCATTTTTACGTGAAAAGTGGAAGGAGGGTTTGAGAACATGCTTTAAAAGAATACCATCTGTTTATATTTGACCAAAAACAAGCTTATACCAGACATAATCTGAAAATAAATGTTATTGTGGGGCTTAAAGATTCTCATGCTTATTTGTAAGATATGCAAAAAAAAAAAATAAAAAAAAAAATCTGAAGAGTTTAAAATTACATAGGGGACCCTTGAATTAAACTTCCAATTGAGTTTGTGAAAAAAATTCCATAGAGCACTAAGCAGGAGAGAAAAATCAATATTGCTAATTTAAACATGAATAGGGAGTGGCTGGTGTCTCCCAATGGGTACACTGAAGGATGAAGATGCTGAGGCGCGAACATTAGGGTTAGCTTAAGTGTCGTGCAAGAACTGTTCCTTGGTATGATGGAACCAGGGTGGGAGGGAACCAAGCTCTTGGTGGTCACAGCCTGTGGGCCTGGACATGCTGCATGGTGTCCCACAAGAGCTGCCTGCTCAGCTTCCCCACCAAAATACCCCAGCATTGAGCAATTCTCCATCAAATGGAGGATAAATCTTCCTGTCCCTCTTCCCACCCACATTTTAACAATCTTTTGAAAACCCATGTCCATATTTAACCTTTTGGATGCAATACTGAAATACTTTGTTGCCTTGACAAAGGCAAAATCAACAGCGCCCATGGAGGAGCAACAGAGGAAAAATCAGAACACTTTTTCCCCAGCTCTTATTTAGCCAGCATTCACCATGCTGCTGCGAGCCTCCCGTGGGTGTCTGTGGAGACCTTCATAATCCAAACCTCAACCAGCTTTCTAGTTTCTAGCTCTTGTGGCTGCAATGAAAGACAGAACACTTGAATTCCTATTTTGGATGCAAATCCAAAACCTTCTTAGTTATTATCCCTTTCCAGACCCATAATTTGTCTTAATTGAATGGTTTTGGGTATTTGGAGCTTGGTGATTGTTTTAAACATTATATATAATAAAATTATTTTATATTTAAGCATACACCTATAGGCATATAGCCTTCCTATAGATAAGACAAAGCATCTTGTTCACCTTAGAATCTCATGAATTTAGCAATTAATTTGAAGTTGAATGACAAAACAGGGAAGAACTGAAAGACTATACAATTATCTTGCAAGAGGTACCAACTTATCAGCTTCTCTTACAAGATTTCCTGAGCCCATCTAATTGCATCTGAAGCCAGTTACTGTTTAGCAAAAGAGTCCCAGGGAAATCAAGGGAAGCTGTACAGCTAGGGTTTGGTTTGGCACATATCCTTGCTCTCACAGAGCATCCAGTGATGTTTGGCTCTCTCTGTAATGCTGGACCATGACCAGATTTGTACTGCAGCTCAACAAAACATGGCTCCAGTGTTATTTGGTAAAAGCCACCAAAAGGTAAAAGGCAGAAAATAAATAATTAGCACGTTTCTAGTCCATTTTGTGCACTTCTAAAGCCGGCCTGTTAATTTGCATCTGCTCTTTCATGCACTTTTTCTTCCACTGGAGCATCCTTTGCTAGTATCCTGTGCAGCTGAAATTAAAATAAGTGAATAAAAAACTTGTAATGCAGAACCATGACACTAGATGGTCTATAACTGGAGGTGCAGGGCCTAGGGTAGGCAAATAGCAATTAGTGCAACATAATCATCTACACAATGGCCCAGTTTCATTAAAGATGTGTTAGAGCACACGTCCATGGCCATCTGTTTCTATTTTGCCAGCTCACTTGATTGGCCATCACAAGCATTCCCATGTGTGCTGAAGCATTGTTGAGCAGGACATCTGGCAATAACCAACACCACTGTTAAAAAAACATGATAACAACAGAGGCATTAAAGCAAATATATGTACAATAATTTAATTGTTGAAACCTTTACCAGTGCAGACCTGTTGTCCACCAAAGTGAACATTGAAAATGGTCCTTTCCTAATTTTTTGCTTTACTAGGCATGCCAACACTTCAATGGGAAGATGCTTCAGTAGCATGTCTTTTTTCCTCAGTCCTGGCTTTTGACAGTGCTCAGAAGGAAATAAAAAAAAAAAAAAATAAAGCATTTACAAGGGAATAAAAAGCATTAAAGCAAGTCTGAACTTTTGAATAATTTTCCTGTATTAAATAGAAAAGAACATATTCATGCCATATGTTGCCAGAATATAGAAAAACTGCATTCTAGAAATGGTACTGAAAAATCAAAACATCTGAATCTTTATCTTGGTAAAATAAAGAATAAGTGTTGAAGGAACCTAATGATCTTTTGGGAGTGAGAAAAGTTGCTCTCACTGAAAATGCATGGAATCCTTCCAACTTTACATTGATGTAACTCCAAGCAGAATTTGACCAAAATTTTATCAGTAAACAAATTATTCTATTTACAGCTGCTTTTTGCCATAGATACAAACCTAGTGAATAAGCCACTGGTTTTCCTATTCACATTTTTGATGATAACTTTTAATGAATGATGAGGTATATCATGTTGAGAAAAGTACACAGCTTGGAAAAAGCAGGATCGCCTCAGTCCTCCTATGTTTCTTGATTCCTGTGTGACTTTATTTTATTTTTCTTCACATAGTTTAAGCCATTCCAGAATAGCAAAGCATCTATAAGACAGAAGAAAAGATGGACAAGAGATATGTCAGTCCTTAGAAACTGAGGTATGTTTGACATCCTTAACCAAACACAGCTGACATGCTCACAGTTTGTTTACGCATTTCAGCATTTGACACAAAAATCAAACTAATGTGCATTGATCTCACTTCTTGCATTGTAGTATGTAACAAAAACCTAAATTCAAGATACGTGTGCACATTCCTGACATCTCCAAACCATGGCACAGGGGCAAAGTAAACATTGCCCAAAAGCATCCTTTTTTTGTGAGGCTGCCATAGTATATTCCAAGAAGTTACTTAGAAGTGTAAATCCTGAGGCTGCAGGGCTTCATATATAGATATATGCTGACCATCTTCACTGGACAATGTTTTACCCAAAATTTCTGTTATACAGGAAGAAAGGAAGGAGAAAGGAATTTTCTGCTTCAACATATTGTTAAAATAAGAAAATACAAGGTTTCCACCCTCTTTCTTCTAAAGAGTACAAGAAGAGCTTGAGCCCTGTCTGTTCCTTCACTCAGTGCCTGAGGACGATCCATTTAATTTGCCAATAGTGACATAGTTTGGGATGCTGCTCCCTGCTGGCAGCCAGCCATGAGGAGGGCTTAGGGGAAGGAGAAGAGACAAGGACCAAGATGCTTTTACTCACAGTGCTGGAAGAGAGGGAACAGAGTTCCCTGGTATTTACTGTCAGAAACTGTTATCTTAATCATACACATGCACTGTTGCTGATCCTCTCTACCATTATCAAAATGCTTTCATTTCACACCAGATCTGTGGAGAGACCAGTCTTTGCACAGGTGCCATGCTAAGTTACTCTCTAATCTTGGATACACTGGCTGCTCTTTAGAGGATATGTCCAAGCTGTTCTGGGGATCCCTGACAGATGTCTGCTGGTAGGGACTGATTCACATCCCCAGAGCCACTCCAGGGGAAGAGCACCTCAGCATGAGCCATTTTCCCCTCTGCATTGTGGCTGATTTTTGCAGAAGTTGGTTTGGTTTGTTTCACAGTTTTGCTCCAGAGCAAGCTACAGGTTGTGCAGAGACCTTGTAACTAAAAGAGAGTAGGAATAGAGCAGGTGGAGCCGCCACACCCACTTTGGACTACCCAAGCTGCTGAGACCTGGCCCTTGTCGCTACTTTACAACCCCTGGCAGAAGGATTAGGCAGAGTTGCTCTTACTGGCAAGAGTAAGATAAGGTTGAGATGAAACATTACTGATGCACAGTGAAAAATGAAGATGGATGGTCACATTAAAAACACAGTGATCACAACTGTTAACCTCAGTGAGTGTGATCACATTTCCCCTATAAGCATCTCTGCTGCCTGAGCATCTGTACCATCCATTTCTTTCCCTGATGCTGGAAGACCCAAGTAGCTGGGATCAATATCCAGCCTTTGCTGATTACTGCAGTACATGTGTCTACTCAGCTGATTACAGGTTGGATCCACCACTTGAGTAGCCAGGAATATTTGCTTTAGAAACACTTATTTGCTACTGAAGTAAATGGTTTGCCAAGGTATTTATTCCCAGATCAAACTGACATCAGTTGGAAACGCCAGGTTCTCTGACCTGCTGTTCTGACTGGAGTGTCCCTCCAACTCTTCTGGAAAGGCACAAACAGAGGTAAGCAGATACCTTTCTTCTCCCCCTTTGGATCTTCTGCATGGCTGAGGTTCCCACATAATTTCTAGTATTGAGTTCCCACATCTTTTTTAGTACTGAGTTTTGGATCAAGGCCCCAAGCCTTCCTGCAGCTGTAATAACACCAGCAACTTAGTGGTAAATTCTGTCAGAAGGATTATGAAATTCATTGATAGATGTTCCTGTATAGTGTGTCAGATTTGAAGTATAACTGAATGGGAAAAAATACTCTTATTCTAAAAAGAGTTTTTTTAAAATGTGCTGTACATTGCACCCCTATTTGCTCTTTTTTTTTTGTTGCCCAAGGAACCAATTTTGGTTATATTCATATTTCTTTTGTCACTGGTTTGTTGGACCAGGTCTGGTGGTGGCTGATGGATCTGTTTTTATGACATTGCCAAGTCCAGAGTCCAGAGGTGTGAGGTGGGAGTTCTGGCACTGAGGTCTAATAAAGAGGGGGGAAATGCATTCAAAAAGTGAATGTAGAAGTTTGAGAGAGTAATAAAAGTTTGAGAGATGAAATGGGGAAACTTTTTCTCCTTCTCCCTAAGTAACTTATATTTATCATGGCCCTTGGGATGGTAAACAGCCCTAGCTGAATGATTGTATCCTTTCCCTTGTGTGACTGAGGCTTTGGCGTTTTGCTGTATTAGTGACCAGCAACAGTTGATTTAAAAAAAAAATTTAAAAACTAAAGAAAAAAACACAAAACTACTTATTCTTTAATACATGGAATCTGTCCATGCCTGCCACTGAAGCAGGAAGAAGAGATAGACCGTATTTCTTTGCAGAAGGGAAGAACAGTAGCTTTTCAGTATGTTGCCAGAGTAGAACCTACAGAAACTCTTATATTCAACAGCACATTCAAGAAACTATAGTTTTTTTGCTTATCCATTTTTAGAATTTTTTTAAATGGTCAGATTTGGCTTAAATCTGATTCCATTGACTTCAGAAAAAAACAGAAATAATCCACTGGTGAGTTCTCCAAACCTCGGTCTTTATTGTCTTCAAGAAGGGAAAGCGCAGCCCTAGGAGAGCAGTGGATCATGTACAGAAGTTAAAATAAGTATACCTGGCATCCTGGTTTTTTGTGTAGAAAACCCTTGGATGCAGTGGTATCAGAGGCATTACAGCAGCAGGGCCTGGTATCATGCACACATCAGAAATGCCAACCAATTCTCAGGGTAAACTGGGTATAACTAAGAATTCTTAATTGGGAAAGAGATCAAGGACTCAGAAGCAGCTTGTATTTCACAGAATGGAAATATGCACTTCTGGAAGTAGGCTGCTGGTTTTTTACTGCAGGCAGCTAAATAAAACAGTGGAAAAAGAAATAGAAGCAGCCACTCTATGACTCTTGAATTTTTTCCTCAGATGGCTATGCTCTGAATGAATGGCAGCAGCAATATTTTGGTGGGTAATTGGGATGTCCAGGGACAGGATGAAGGGGCCTATCAGAGGTTACAGCAGCTAGTGTTCACCAGGTCTCCTAGAATCCTGGTTGCTTCCTTCTCAGTAGAACAGTTGGACACCTGCAGAGCATCAACCCTCTTTCAGTGTTATTTTCTCCCCTTGACTTTTAGAGTTATGTGGTACATACACTGGGCTTTTCAACTAGGTGAGGAGATTTATATAGTTTGTGGGGCACCAGGGGTGGATGGAGACCTCTGTTTGCTATAAGTCCACTCCCCCAGTGGGAGCAGCAGACACAGTAACACCCCGTTGGTCCTGCACTCACTGTATGAAAGACAATACCTCCTGCTCTAATCCTGTCCACTGATTCAGATGTCTTCTCAGGGAGAATGGTTATGGCAATACAAGATTTTCACTCAGGGCAGAAAGGCTAGTGGACAGGCTGGTAGACTTAACCCCTGCAGGTACATATTGGTCATTCCTTGGGAGAAAGTCCTATAGTAGGGTACTTCAGCTTCATTTCAACTGCAGGACAGATGGAGAATCCTGAGGAAATGCTTTGAAGAAGCCAAGTACAGGTCCTTCCCTTTTCCATCATACACATTAGATAAACTGACGGGTATATACTGCCTCCCACCCCTGGTTTCTTCTTAAACAGGTATGATCCAGATGAATAAAGTTTGGAACAGGTATTTGGACCAATGTGGATTGCAGTCAAGTCCACTGTCTCATTTCTTTGATGCATTGTCGTGTATTTTACACCTATAATGATCCTCAGATGATTTACTGAACCATGCAGTTGGTGTCGTAAATTTACCAAGTGAAAACCGTGAGAATTTAGAAAGAAAATAATCAAAATCTTTAGGAAAGTATTATTCTAGGACTATGCTAAGTTATGTTTGTGAATTGTCATTGAATTCCATGAATTGTCATTGATATCAATGGGGCTTTTGGGGGATGAAAAGACAAACACTACAAATTGTGCAAGCTCATCCAATATGTCAGAAAACACAAATCGATCTGGTCCTCAGTTCTACCAGCTATGACTGAGGACATTACAGGATGCCCCCTGTCCCAGCAGTTTCTAAGTGTTCCCTGCAGGTCTGGGGAGTCATGCTGTTTACTACTGTCAGTGTTTCTATGTGGGAGACGCATCAGAAACTGAGATTCCATTACAAGTCATTTATCCATGAGTCCTTTGAACTGAATTATTATTACTGTACCCTTCCTGCTTCACTTATGAAGCCCCTAAAAGAGAAATCAGACGCACTTTGTCACCTCCTCCAGGAAGCATATTCCCATCCCATCCAGCAAGCTGATGCCAATCTCAACACCTACCCCCATGTACATGGGTGTTTTTTACAAATGCTGTCCAACTTGTCTTTTGATAGCTACAGCCCTGCTTTGTGTACCGCAAATGCTTAAGTAAATATATTAACCTCAGGTCTGTAGCTTCACAAAGCCTCATTATCGTGTGTATGCTTCACTGTAACCTTACCCTGTAGTACTTAACATCTGTGATTCAGGGTGTCAAAGTGTTAATCGGCTGGCATGATCAAGATTAAACAAGTAGATTATTTTGATATTCTCCAGTAATATATTAAAAGTGAAATCTGATCTGCTGGCTCTTGAGGTTCAAATCTCAGTGCATGCAATTATACAAGGAGTTCCCTGTAAAAGTGATCTGGAGAACTGAAAAAAGCGACTCATTCCCAGATGTGGTCTTAGCAGTGGACCATAATACATGACATCAATGAGTTAAACTAAGGAAACTAGTGAAGGCAAACATGTTGGTTTTAAGTTTCAGATTAGTTTTTTGCTTATGCCCACCTCAGGAAATGAATATTGCATTCATAAATTGTTTTTCTTATCCAGGAGATGAACCTTAACATTTTCATTCAGCCCCAGAGTATTAGATTTCTTTAACACTTTGCCACATTAAAAGATGTTTTCCATCTGAATCTGATGATGCAATATCTGAAGAAAAAGTTGGCTGAGTGGCATTCCATAACAAGCAATAAAAGTTTATGATGCACAGAGTATGATAATTGGCATAAAATGAATTGAATGCTTCCTCATGGATAATTTTTGATAAGATATAGCATGTGTAGCTATTATAACATTTCAATCAACCCACGATTGCTACTTTAAACTGTATTTGTTTTATTGTCTCCATAATGGATTTTGCAGTGCCAAAAATTGGTCTGACTTCACTGGAAAGATGAAAAATCAGTGTGTTGTTTTCCCTGGTGAATTTATTTCCCACTGAAATCCTTTTCTCTTATTTTCTTCTCATTTTTTTAAAATCACCTCCTTGCCATGAGCTGTTGACATATGATTTGTTGAAAGTCTAAGCCAGTGGACACCAGTGGGTTTTTTTCCTCCTCCATTCTGGCATTATATTTGCATAGGGGCTTTTACAAGGTTAATTAAACTATAATGGGGAAATCATTCATGGACAATGTGCTTTCCCAGTTTCCAGATTTTATAAACCTCACACCTGTTTTTCTTAGGTTTTTGTGCTACGTCAGCCTATAAATCCTCCTGTATTTCCCAGTGTAGTTTCTTATGAAATAAAACTTTTTTCCCTCCATTTGCTCAACTGTTTTCAATACTTGCAGTCAAGCCTGAAGTTGTCAATCAAGGAACAGCTTATCAGTCTGAGCTTTTCCTTTTCAAGCTTATACTCAGTGACTTTTGAGACCTGTCAACACCCAGTTGATTTTAGCCTTAACAATAAAGTCACACTCTATCTCCCACCTAGTAGCTTTAGATTAAATTCTGATGTCATATACGTCATATTTACATAGTTAAAACTCATAACAAAGCAACCCACAGGCAATAGGATGTAATAACCATGCAACAGAGCCATTTCCTGTCCCCTTTTTTCTCTCACACTATGTTTCGTGTAGTTTATTGGATGTGAATGTTTTGAAAATGAAAATCGTCTGGGAGAAAACTGCTAGCCAGGCGTGAGGTTTAGAAGAATTCAACTAAAAGAATATATAGAGTTGTAAATGCATGGCCACCTCTGGTATTGTAAAGTAGAAACTCTTTCAATATTCCTTTCATTTCCACAAGAAGAATAGATGGGAGGCCACAATTATGTGCTCCAGCAGTCGATTTTTAATATCTTTAATTCTGCTCATATTAAAGGAAAACAATTAACTTGGAGTCAGAAAGCCTTAAACACCAAAAGTTTTACAGTTTTCATTTTAAAGCACAAAGGACCTACTTCAAATACAATGCAACAGGAACTTTAACCACGGGCTATGTTTAAAAGACAAATCCACCATGGTACTTTAAACAATCAATTAAGGCAAGTTTAACAATTTTTTTTCAGCCTCGCAAAATAGCCCTATTAAAAGTAAGAAAATAAAAGCCACTGTGCTTCTCTCTCTCTCTCTCTCTCTCTCTCTCTCACACACACACACACACAGACTATTTTTTGACCACAGTATTCTTTAAGTCATATCAAGAGATTGTGTGTTATCTAAACTTAAAAAAAGAGTAAGTCTTAAACTTACGTGAACTTTATGCAGAGCAATGCTGTACTTTCTGCAAACAGTTTTTCCAAACTGAACAATTGAAATGCTGCCATTAATTTGATTATTGATAGCAACCCTTTTGAAAAAAAAATATCCCTTTAAACTATTTATTCAGAGAGGTTTGTTTTTCACTATATTGATTTATTTTAGAATTTGAATCTAATGCCCAAATAAGAGACTACAAAGAGTAAAGGAAAGAAGCATCAGTTTCTACCACAAGGATGATGAGTCTTTGCTTCTGATTGAAGACTCTGTGACTCTTCCCTTATACCCTTGCTGTGCCCTTCTCCATGATGTTCCAGCATGGAAACAAATGGTCTCTTAATGCTGAAGAGGGCCACTCCAGGGGATCCAGTTGCTAAAAGCTTACATGTAGGCTGGACTGAAATGCACGTCTGTTTGCATCGTGCAGGGCTTGCATCACAGGTTGTGTGCAGTGGGTTTGTCCAGATGTATGGCCAGCATCCAGATCCTACAAACCTCGCTGCTTCTGTTTTCCTTGCTGCTGCAACTTCTACTATTGTTCCAGGAGCTTTCTTTGCTACAAGGGCCTGGCTAGCAGAGGTTAAATTAAACTGGTTTTGGGGCCAGACAGCTCTCCACAGACTTGGGAGAACAGTTTTATTTGTGCTGAGTTCCCGAGTTCTTGCTCGGTAAATAATGGTCCATTTCAAAATGAATCATGTGTCAAAGTCCTGGCTTTCTAGTTTGTTCTGAGTGCTTTATTCCTCAGCAATTGGCAGCCTGAATTCCTCAGGAGTAACAGCTTCTTACACAGCCGGCCCCACAGAAAGCAGACTGTATGGGTGACTCTAACTTAGACATCAAATGTGAGATGTCGGTGCTGGGAACTGCAGAAAATGGGAATGCTGAGGGTATAAATAGGAGTGACATTTGTGAGACACCTTTTGGTATGATTGGAGGACTTCTGCTGAAGTATTGAGTCTGGTCTTGGATGCAGCACTTCAAAATTATGCAAAGGGAGGTACTCAGCGAAAGACAATAAGAATAAGCAGAGATTGAAAAACAAGGGGAGAGAAGAAATTTCATAATGCTTAGCCAAAAAAAGGCAAAAAAAAGGGGAAATGAGATGAAAAATGGTAATAGGCTTTGAAGGCTTTGAAGAGCAGCTGCCAAAAGAGAAAACCTATTCTTGCTTTTTTCACCTCTGTTTAGATGTGACAAGAATCTTAAATTGGAGCAGAGAAAAATGAGGCCAGGCATTAGGAAAACCCATAAGGATCTCTAAACACTGGAAGGTGCTTCTGAAGGAGGTTGTGCAGTTTCTACTACTGGCAGTATTTGTAAGCAGAAATGTATCTGTCAGATACAGTTTCAGCACAGAAAATCCTGCCTTGAGTCAAGAAGATGGATAATGTCCTCCCATAGCTTCTCACACCTTTGCTATCTCTAAGTCTATGCTTGGCCTTTGTCTCTCATCCTGGATAACTCCATATCCACACCTGTTCCTCCTCCTAAGCTATCCTGCTCAACCCTGCCAACCCTCCTAAGGTGAAGTTAATTATTAGCAGGCAGTAGCACTCATTGGAAAAAGTTACCTCTATTCCCCTCTGCTCCTTCTGGTGTTTCCTGACAGGAGCTTACAAACGCAGGGAATGGATTGACCAACAGTAGTAGCAGAGAAGGAAACTCACCCAAGGTCAATCCACTGGTCAGCAGCTCTGCAGTTATCTTGAGCCTCCTGTGCCCATAGACTTGTGAATCCAGTGGATCATGTTTTGTCTATCAGTCAACTGGCCTTCAGTACCAGGGCTTGGCTATCTCTACAGAAGGAAAAAAATATATGGGTATAGTTAACATGTGTAACTTTAATGCATAACACATGTAGCCATGTATGTAGCCAGAAGGTGTTCATTGTGCTTGCTGGAGTGATGATTGCCTCAGCTTGCACCACATTTTTTTGTGCCACTGCTGCATTTCCTCCATCAATTGCCTGTTTGGCCACAGAGTATGAGTGCTTCTTTCTTCCCACATATGAAACAACTGGTCTCATGCCAGCATCAAACCCACTGTGGACCTCCCTGTACCACAGGAGACTTCAGGATGTCACGCAGCCAGTCTGACATTCAGACTTGCTGAGCTCTCGCTGAGCTTTTGCACAGCGCGCTGAAATCAGCAAGAACAACAGATGTTCGGCAACTTTGGAAAACAAGCCAAGAGCATTTGCTGGGGTTGGTCTGATGGCAGAAGGATCCTATTCTGTGTATGTGATTTAAAGCCTAAGCTGTAGACTCCTTGCTCCTCAAATGGACGACATGTACACTGAAATTGCAATCTAAGTTTCCTGACTGCTTTATTTCGTAACTAAGGAGGTTGATATGAACCCTTTAGAGGAAAATATGAAGCCTACACAATGGAAGACTTGACTGAGCTGACATAGACTGCTCAGGCCTGCAGCAGGCAAATTTTTATGGGAGATGAGGTTTTTCTTTCATCAAAATTCTGAGTTCCCATAGAAATACATGAGCTGCTGCTCATTAGAAAAACATGAGGCCACTGAGCAGCCTCTGTCTCCAGACTTGTCATGGGCTGACATTATTGAAGGCAGAGTGCAGTACCTGATGCCTCTCACAGACATCCCTTTCACAATACTGTGGTTCCCATCCTCAGACCTTGCACCAATCCTGCTGTATGTAAGCCACAGCATCCTGGGTGGCAACCTTGGCTCTGGGGTAGATGTTGTTGACTACCTAGTGTAAGCTACCCACAGGATCCCAAATCTCAGTGGGAGAGCTTTTCAGCTAACCTGAAGTAGCATATGCATATATGTGAGAAACAGCTACTTGCCTTCTTGATATTTGAGCTTTTGAGCTGACAAAACAGCTGAGCAAGAGTACATGTCCATTTCAGTCCATAATGACAATCAGCCTTCTCAGCTTTGCACACAAGATGATGCTGAGAAATGAAGTCCCTACTACCCTCTCAGCTAACAATGACCTAGTGTGCAAGGGCTTGTCTCTAGCAGGGGCGGGACACTGGCCACATCTCTGCAGCCTTGAACCTTAGCTCTCAAAAGCCTTCCATGCTGCCCTCTCTTCTTACTAATAAAGCTTTGTCACAGAATTTCAGAGAAAGTATATGTTTCTTCTCTACTTTCCTTGCTTCTTCTTTATTTAATCAGAACACTTCCTCATCTCAGCTACCAAGGTTTTCATTTGTCTATGACATAGGTGCTTTCTTTCAATATATCAATCATTTATACTGTGGCTGAGAAAGCAGTGGTCTCAACCACTATTGTTCTTTAAATATTAAAAGTAGTGGTTGATGATAAAAATAATAAACACTTGAGGCTTTATAGCTCAGGGAATCATGAATTGGGAGCTTCATGCTTGCAGGAAATATTGAGAAAAGGAAGCTAGAGGTGACTTGCTTAGGAAAGAGATCTCTACATTTTTGTCCATGAGTGTTGCATCATGCATTAGGCTTTCCGATTCCTTGGTGTGCACAGTAAAGGAAAGGAGACATTGCACATGAGAAGTTTATGATGATTACAAGGGCAGAAGTCAGAGTGCAGTGTAAGTTTCCTTCAGATAGTCTTCTACTAGACAGTCTAGTAAGGAAGAAATACAGGGTTAATAAACTTGAGTTCAAAGAGAGGAATAACTGAAAGAGTTGGAGGAACAAAGCAGATTCACATTCAGCATGCCCAGTTTGTCTCTATCAGACGTGTAAGTGATAAAATTATCAGGATAACAGAATAGCTCAGATATGGCAAACTGTTACACAAGTCAACTCCGTGTGTCACATTATTGAGTATTTATTAAAATTAATGTGAAACAATAGTAAAATTCAGTTGTTAAAAAATGACCTGTCAATTGCTTCTACCATTGTTTTCACTACATGCCATGAAACAAAGAACATTTGGAGTCCAGGCATCTGCTTCATTTTCATTTTGTCCCAAGCTTGTGATATGTTTTTGCAAATTTGTCAAGATGAAAGAAAATGGTAGTTGATTCCACAACCAGTATCTTCCAGCACGCTCTACAAGGACACTGGAGTGAACCATCTCTTCTCAGAGGAGCATTGCTTTCTCTGCTGTGGGCCTAAGGGCATTCTCCTGTCCTCAGTTATGTCAGGCAAGTCCTGGGTTTTTTTCAGCTAGGAACTAGGCCCACAGACATGTTATAAAACAGCAGAACAAATGGTTGCAAGCCAGAATTGATGCTAAAGCTCTATTTCTCTACTAAAGCCAGTCAGACCTAAAGACCTCACTTGGTATCATCACCATTTATCACGGATCTAGAATTCACACACAAGGGTATCTGAGATTAGTATGTTTTTTCTCTACACTTTGGGTAGAAGATATCAGTGGTTACAATGAGGTAATGACTGGCCAATGCTGATTTTCCAGTGACCTGTAAGGACGCTTGCTCTTGATCTCAATTCAGCACTCCTGCTGTTATGTTTTCTTACCCTTTTTTAACTTACAGTCTTGGACTGGCTCCCACACATCCACACTTAATTCTCTTAGGCTACATGTAGAAAATGTCGTACCCTGTCTGCAAGAGCCCTTTTTTCTAAACTACATTCTAGTCTTCAACATGTTATACTCCCTTTTTTGTTCACTTCCTTTCCCCCCTCCATAATTTAGCTTCCCCTACAGAACACGCATATCTCAACAGACACATTCAGCCTTCATTTCCACCTTGGGCTTTCTGCACTCGTTATGCTCTGCCACCCCTTATCTTTGTCTAGAGGGGACTTCTCTCTCCTTCACCATGCCTGTTCAGGGCCACAAAAGGCAACCTCTGGCTAATGTCAGTTCTTCCATACCAGCTCTTTCACTGTGTCACATCCCAACCCTCCTACTTTCCACAGCAAAGGATAAAAAAACCCCAAAGTTACAAATCATATTTTTGACTTGGGTTTTTTTCCCTCTTTGGCCCTGGCACCTTCCAATCTCCTTTAATCTTATCCATACCTTCTCCATATGCCACTTCAGAAGTAAAACAAAATATGCAGCGTATAATCACAGAATCATAGAATGGTTGGTTAGAAGGGACCTTAAAATCATCTAGCCCCAACCACTGTGCAATTGGCAGGGACACATTCCACTAGACCACGTTGCTCAAATGCACCTTTTCCTTGTTTCCTGCTTTTGACAGCTTCCTTGCTCTCAGAATTTAAGTTGCCAGGACTCTCTCTTAATATCTGAATATAATTTTTCTTGGTTCCCCTCTTGGCTTCAAAAGTTTTGAGTGTGCTTCTGCCCTTTGCCTATGCAATTTATCTTACAACTTAAGATACAACTGAGATGAATGAAGACCTGGAAAAGTGAGAAAACCGAAAATTTAAAGAAAAAGAATGCCACAGACTTTTAGGAACATTTGAGGAAAAAAAGTTTCTTTGCTTTTTGCATAGCTCTTCCTTCCAAAGACAGCTGCAAAAGACAGCTGCAAAGACAGTGGGGTTGTTTTGTTTGTTTCCCTGGCTCAAGTGGTAGATTTACACAGCAACCTGAAAAAAGTTCATCTTGGCTCTAGATATATTCAGTTGTCACCTGCTGTTATCTCCAGAGATAAACCAGTAAAACAAGCATAGCTCTGAACATAGGCCTGAACGTAAATCAGACTACAGCCAACAGTCCCAAAATCAGTTCTCCCCCATCTTGGGGTCCCACTGGCATCCCCAGCACAGGCAATGCATGGGTTTAAACAAAACCAGGAGGGTTGGAGCCGGCCTGGATATTTCAAGTACCTGTTCATATTGCTTTGTCCAAGCTCATTGTCCTTCATAATTGCCATCATATGTTTCTACGTGCAATGTGACTGCAAGATAGCTTTATATCCATTCTGCCCTTTGCTTATGCTGCATCACAGTATATACAGCCGAAGTCCCTCACAGCTGCACAAAAGTGGGAACCAAAGTGTTCAAAAACAAGCACAATCAATAGCTTGGGCTAATTTTCATAAGCAATTATATTTGTGTATTTTGTGAGGGAAAGTAGTTAAAATCAGCTCTCTACTTCTACTTATATCAACTATAGTATTTTCCCTGTTGCAATTGTGTATATTCATTTAACAATTGTTTGGTTAAAGCAAAAGTGTATTATAACAGATTTTAAAGTAGTATTTCTTTTTTTTTTTTTTTTCTCAAATGTAGCAATAATACTACTTTAACATGGCAGAAAATAATATATTATTTAATTCTTAAAAAACTTGTAATGGAATTCAAGCCATGTACATAATTTTTCTCAGTTTGTTTTTCACTTTAATGACAACACTATTTTTTTTCATGTTTGTTAATTTTAACATTCTCAAATTTGTCATGAGGAACTTTCACAATTCTTATACTCAAGGGAAGTTGATGTTACTTCACCAGAGACTTTTCTATTTGAAAGTTAAAATGAAACAATTCTAAATGGATAGCAGGACGAAGTTATAAAATGAAAGACACTGTTGCAAACTTTACAGCACCGCTATAAATCAGGATTTTTCAATCTCTAAGTCACATGATCACCATGGTTCCCTACTTCCTCAACAAATTAAGAATATCCATCAAAGAACAAATCTTTCCATTGATAAGGAATATTGTATCCAGGCTCAGTAAATGTATATCCAGATACAGAAATGTAGTAATATCAAGAAGATCCTGAACATAAATAGAAATTAAAGGTATCCTACATTTTTTCATAATTTTACCCAACACTACCCAGACAAGGCCTTTGCCTGAAATCAAAGGACTTGAACTTTGATCACTTGGAAAGGAGTAGTTCATTCAGCAGGCAGACTGGGGACTTTGGTAGCCATTGAAATATCTATAATGCCTGCTACCTTGTACATGGCCAATTATTGCTGCAGTGCTCCGTTAGACAGAGATTTTAATGTTTAAACAATTCTGGAGGACTGGACAAACATGTCTATGCAGATCTCCATCTGCCTCTCTTGGTCAGCTCCTTCTAGATTTTGACAGAATTGTGTTTTCTTTCTGCACCAAACCATCAAAGGAGGCTAAACACAGTCAGGGAATCCATTAGAAACCTCAAATCATGGTCCAACCTGATAAATATTTATTGAAATTGGAAAAATGTGAGACAAATTTAGACTGAACTTGGGATGATTTATTGTGTTTGGCAAAACATTGTTTTGTATGATTATGACTCTCAAACCAGACAAAGCTAAGTGGTTTAATTTGAATGAAACTAAAGCTTAAATCAAAGTTGGAGAGACATTATTGGAACAAAAGTTGTTGGATTTTTCTGTTTTTTTAAAAATTTTTTGCTCTTTTTTCTTTTTCTTCACCGGAATAAAAGTTGTTTTTGTTTGGTTCTTTTTTCATCTTGAGCCAAAATCTATAAAATATTTTATCTGTGCCTTTCGTCTGCCTCCACATATGAAAATGGAAAATCATGCTGATTTTTAATAAAAGGTTTTTCCTGATCATAATTTTCCTATTTTCACCAGAATGTAAGAAGTCCTACAATTTTATGAAGGTTGATTTGTTCACAGCAAACAGATTCTTCCAGAACTGAGAACTGATTTTGTCTAAAATATGCAGTCTTTAAACCAGAAAGACAGAGGGAAACTCTTACTCTTTTGATGAAGAGGTTAAACCAAATTACCATTCCAAATGTTAAATTACAGGGAATAGGCATGTGAAAGCAACAATAAAATAGCAACACAAAAAAAAAATTAAAAATAGTTTAATTCTGCTATTCTGGATTCTGCATTGCGAAATTTATAGCACTTCCTTTTTTCATAGTAATCATTGCTATTATTTGGAATCATCAAGTGGAATGTTGTTTTCCGGACAGAGATTTTGTTGAATGTAAGTTGCAAGCAGTTGTATTTTCATTTCATTAATACTTTTGCATAGTCTTAATTCTCTCCTAACAAAATAAATAATTTGAAATTTAAATATACCCATATCTTGAAGCTAATGCAGATACATAGCCAACTACTCATAAAAACAGACATGAAACGGCAAATAGGAAGAACTTGGGCAGGTAGCACTACATTTTTTCCTCATATGTTTGCAAAAAATTATTTCCCTTCAGGTTTGAATCATAAAATTCACCAAAACAAACATAATTTTGCTTTGA
Source organism: Cettia cetti (assembly GCA_013401135.1). Lineage (NCBI taxonomy): Eukaryota > Metazoa > Chordata > Aves > Passeriformes > Sylviidae > Cettia > Cettia cetti. Next base: position 91,402 of record VZUI01083393.1, read on the forward strand.
ATTGCAGATTTTTTTCCTTGACAGAAGACTGCATTTAATTTAAATTAATTTAGTTTAATTTAATTTAATTTGATTTAATTTAATTTAATTATGATGCAGCTGATGCTGGAATAAATACAGTTGTACTTTAATTTGTCTTATGAGACAATTAAAATATATTAATATTTTTGTCATTGGAGGCTAAAGAAGAATATTTTGGTGTCACCATGGCCAAGTAAAGCGGAATACAATGTAGTTATGAGTTCATTTTCATGACTCTATGTAGACTCAGGGACTTTTGGGTGTCATTCAAAAAAATCCAGTGATTATGTTTGGGTTTAAAATCAATAGGGTTTTATATGGATAACTGGACTATGTAGAAATGCAATGCATTATGCTTAGGAAAGAGATGGTGCAAAAAGTGTACCTCAGAGCTTCATCCTGGCCTTGTTCCTCCCTCTAATTTCATTATCAGAGCACTCCCTTGGTGGAGTGGATGCTGGTGTACAAGCTGGCTGTGTTGCCCAAACCTTCCTGCGCTCCCCAGCAAGGCTGATGGGGACACTGGCAAGGCACACTGCCGGGGCAGGGGCCGCAGCAGCTGCTCAGTGCCAGCAAATCCAAGACATGGCATGGCAGCACGGCCACGTGAAGGCCAGTGTAAAGAAAAACCCTGCAAGGTTTCAGTACAACAGATGCAACAACTTCATCCGCTCCACAGGCAGCTGCTGGCTGACACCCAGCCCAGCCAGGGTCTCCCCCTGGCCTCCTCGGTGCCCTGGGCGATGTCCTGCTGCCCAGGGGAGCAGTGCTTCACAGCCGCGCCTTTCGCAAGGTCCCCGCAAATTAAGTGTTTGCAGAACAACAGCAGAAAGGTAAAGCAAGGCGATTTTATACTCCACCACAAGTATATCTAAAATAATACCCACTCCCACTGTGGCGGGAGAGGAAGGCTAGCTGTAATTAAGTTGCTGAAGTATAGCACTTTCATTCATTAAAAACAATTCTTTGATTTAGCGCTTAACACAAAACACCCACAGACCACAGGAAATCTCTGGGCTAATTCTCCTGCCCTTTCACCTCTCACACATTTGAGCTTTCTGCTTTCTTCCTCCTGTCCATCTGCTTTAATCATTAGCAACAGCCCTGTGCAACACCTCTAACAAGTAAAGTCAGCTGTCATCAGAGCATATTTAAACTCTGACTGTTAGTTTCCACTAAATCAGTTCTATGCCCACAGGCCTCATTAAGCACAGAGAAGGGCAGTAGTTGCAGGTCCCAAAGAGCTCCAGGGGCAACCAGCCTTTCCCAGGCAAAATTGTGGTCCATGCAGTCCGCAGACCAGTTTTATCCTTTCCTGAGTTTTCCAAAAGCTTTGAAGTGGAAACACAATTGCTGCAGAAAATGGTCACTGCGTGACCAGCATTCCAGGGGTAGGCCTGAGGATGGTGGATTTGCACTGCAGGTACTTGACTGCCAAGATATACCATCGTTGGGAGGGAAAAACAAGTGCAGCCCTTGACAGTGGTCTAATAGGATAAGTACAGAGAGGACTGCAGCACAAGACCTGGAGAGGGTTTGATTTTGCTGGGGAAATGAGCAACCCTTTCATAGCATGCGTGCTCTTGACAGCACAGTGACTGTAGGAATAGAATGAAGCCAATGACAGGGGAAGCTTTTGGTGTTCAACCAGAAAAGGCTCACGGGCAAAGAAGTTTGGAAAACTCACAGTGCTTGTCCTTGAAAACAGCACTAGATGACATTATGTCTCCATAATAGAGCACATAATGTGGAGATGCAGTCCTGCATTGTGAAAATATTTACACACTTGGATGAGCTGGAGAACAACAGACAAAATTCAGAGATGTCTTGGAAACTACTGGGATAACCCAAAAAAACCAATCAGGCAATCAGGCAAGGCATCAGGTAACCAGGCAATCTGAAGGGATACCAGGGCACTTTAGTTTCCATTGTCTTAAAAGAACCTTTGGACTTTTTAATCCTAATTGTATCTGCTTTGCACATATCCTAGAGTGTTAAGTCAATGACTGGGTTGGCCTAGAGAAAATCTATCAATGGAAAGAAGTCAAGTAAAAATATGAGGCATTGGTCCTGGATATTAATTTTAAGTGTATATGCAAGTACACATCTTTGGACCAGGTTCTCAAATGTTGGGAATCTATGTACTAAAATTAGAGAAAATGCCAAGACAGACAACCCAGATAACCACACATAGAATCATCAGAATAGTTTTGATTTTAAGAGACATTTAACGGTGTCCCTACAATAGTAGAAACATCTTCAACTAGACCACATTGCTCCAAGCCCTGTCCAATCTTATCTTGAATATTTCTAGGGATGAGGCATCCAGTGTTTTACCATCTTCATGGTAAAAAACTTCCTCCTTTTATACAGTCTATATCTACCCTTTTGTTTGAAAACTTTTTTTCTTGTCCTATCACTAAAGACACTACCAAAATTCTAATTTCACAGCTCTTTTATAAGTACCCTTCAAGTATTGAAATGCCATAATATCTTCCCAGAACTTTCTCTTCTCCAGGCTGAACAACCCCAGTTCTCCCAGCTTTCCTTCATTTGAAGGGCTCTCCAGCCGTCTGTCCATCATTCTGGCCCTCCTCTGGCCTTCCTCATCAAACCTATGATTTTACTGGGTTAAGGACTCCAGAGCCAGACACAGCACTCCACAATCTCTTCCCTTGGCCTGTTGACCACTCTCCTTGTCATGCAGCCCAGGTTAGAGTTGGCTTTCTGGGCTGCAAGCACTGGTTTATGTCCATTTTTTTCATCCATCAGCACCCCCAATTACTTCTTGTCAGGGCTGATCTCAATCCCTTCATCCTCCACCCTTTGTTGATACCAAGAGTTGCTCTGACAAAGGTGCAGCACACCTTGAGTGTGGCCTTGTGAACCTCAAGAGATTCACTTGAGCCCACTTCTCAAGCTTGTGCAGGTCCCTCTGAATGGCATCCCATGCCTCACACATGTCAGCTGCATCACTGACACAACACCTGCCATTCAACAGAATACATAGGTTGTGTGTCTTCAGTTTGGAAAAACAATAGCAGAAAAATGGTATTACAGAGCAACAGACATCATTGTAAGTGGCATTGAAAAGAGAAATAAGAAATTATCATTTACTGCTTGGATGTAGCCACACTGTCTTTGAATCTACTCTTTTGCCTTGTGCCACCTGTGAAATTTTCACATTTAAAATGCCTGTAGAGAAGTAGTTTTTAACACTGCACATGGTTAAGCTACAGAGTCCAAAAAGAAACAAACATTTATGGGAAGTATTCTATCCCAGATTATTGATCACAGTGGATGATAGTGTAGGGCATCACTAAGGCACTGATAACTAAAGGCTGGGAAGGTGGGTGAAGGTCTACATGCCTTGTGTTAGTATTCTGACCCTTCATGCCTGCTGTCAACCACTGTTAGAAACAAGATACTGTGTCTGAGTGATCTTCAGCTTTTTGCACTGCCAAGACCATGTTCATGTTCTCCTGAGAACTTAAAAACTCATAGGACATCTTGCCAGGTATTGAATTCAGACATTAAAGTCATAGACTGAAACAGTACAAAGCAAACAAATTAATAAGCAGTGAAAACTTATGTTCCCATCACAGGATTGCCAAATTATCACCTGATATCTTGAAGAGTGCTTTTAATCTCCAGCATACTTTACTTATTAGCTGGTGGAAGTGTGACAAGTCTATGGAGGAAATTACCCTGAGCTTCAGAAAATAAGGTATGCTTCCCTTAGGGCAGCAACAGATTTGGGTTACCCTGACTATGCACTCTATAAATGGGTATATTGAATGAAATAAGTTTGAATGTTTCAATAAAGTTGAATCACTAGCATTAATATAAGTATAATTAAAGTTATATCACCACCTCTGTTCTGAAATTGCATCTTAGCAGGCCAGTTTCAAAGGTGCAATATTCTGTGTTGAGGATGGTCCTAGAGGTGCTCCAGAAGGTGTATCTACACTCAGAGCTCCTGACTTCAGACACCAGGCTCCTTCCCTCCATCTCCCTCTGGAAAAGCCTGGAGCTCTCAGTGGTTAGGGAGTGAGGGAATGCCTTGGACCAGCCCCCCAACAAAGGCACTCTTCCATATATCTGCTGAAATTAATCTGACTGGTTTCTGCCTTCTTACACCTCTCTAAATGGCCACATTTTAAAATACACACATACACAGTGCACATGAGAACATTTCACATTTGGTTTTGCAATTTAATGGTTTTTCTTGCTCTGTTATGGTTTCTTGCACCAGATGTAGGAATGTTGAGACATATGGAAAACAAAATCAGCTACAGCAAGAGTGAGCTACCAGTCATCATTGTAGGTTCCTCAGAGAGAGGTGAACAAGATTAAAGACAACATCAACCAATTGGCTGAAGGATTCTCTGGAGCACTAGTGTTTCTTTCATTGTCACCTCCCACAGTCTATAACATTGCAATGCTGTGCCATGCTTGCTCAATTCTTCAAAGGAAGCAATTCCAGAAGAAATCCTATGATGACAGTCTGTAACTATATAATCTACTGTGAAAGTTTCAAGAGGATAGCAATTAAAAGAAATGTAAGGCTATTCATAGCCCAGCCCCTGAGGTGGACACATGTGCAGGAATGTCTCTTGCTGAGACAGCTGGCCAGAGCTTTTCTGCAGCACCCCCTTGTTCCTCCTCCCCATGGTCTGTGTGGCAGCCAAAGCAAGCAGTGCTGCTGAAAAGCTTGGAGGTGACCAGCTGTGTACAAGTGGCTGTGGTGGTGCTGAGAACAAGGTGGGTCCCTGTCCATGGGCTTAGCCAGCCTCTCAGTTGAGTTTTGCAACTTCTGGCTTCCTCTCAATACCTCAGCCACCATGCTCAAAACTGGCTTAAGTATGCCTGCACTGCATGATGCTGCCAGCTGCACTCACCATCCCAAACACCCTGAAGGCACTCTTGGCTCCAGAGATAACCCATTGCCTGTGGTCATGCACAGAAAACTCTGGTTTTCCAAAGCGTTGACTCAAACCTTCAGGCAGGCATTAGGATCACTTACAGAAGCATACAGAATACTTTGTTTCAGCGCTCAATGGTCTGTTTGTGTGTTTACCAACTGAGGGGTTGTAGCACACAATTTTGCCAAAGCAAAAAGGTGTTCCAAGAAGAGCAGCAGCAGCTGTAAGCATGCTCTGGGAATTAAATAATGGCATCTTATAAAACTTCACAAATTGAGCCAATAAGTGTGCAATAAGTCAGTTTTGAAATTACTGTCTTATATCAAGTTTCTCTAATAAAAGTCAAATTTGTGCTTAGAATAGCTTAAAGCCCATATGTAGGAAAACTTTACAACTCTAATGGGAGCCATGATAGAGCAGTATGTTAGTAAATACATGTGTAAGCAGCATAGTACAAAGAGAAAAGTAGCAACATGTTAATTATCTCCCTCCTGTATTATTTTTAGTTGTCACTGTGGATGCAACTGCAGCAAAACATGCACGTTCTGACAGCTGCTCTGTTCCACAAGGATTAAAACAGCAGGAAGACTGGCAAAAAGAAAAAGAGAAAACAGAGATTTCTATAAGAATTTGTTATGTGTCCATTTAGAGACAGAATCAACCTTTTTATGTTCTCAGTGACTGATCCAGAGGCAATTTTTTTTAAAGGAGGTATATGGGTTGGAAAAGAAAGCTGTCTCATGCTAGAGAACCAGTCCACAGGGATAGGTTTCTTACTGACAGCCATAGGTTCTCACTTAGCTTGGATGTGTTGCACACAGTTGTGCTAGCATTGACAGAGGGATAGTCTTTCACATCCCAAAGGCTCTGGCAGGCTCACCCAGCAAGCTTGGAGCCAACCTGGAGTCAAGGTCTCCACCAGATGAAAGGTGAGCAAAGCTGCTGTTGCTTTGCAGGTGTGAGACTTGGACACTGTGCAGAAGATCTGTCCTGCTGGTGGAGAGGTTCCCCCCATTTCATATGGAGCACTGCCGAGTAACGACAACTCATCCACTGGCTAACTGCATTTCCCAAATGGGCAAATTTTCCATGGCCTGAAATAGAAGTGAGCAAGCTTGTTTTGTTTGCACTTTTCCCTTGGCCGCAGTAGAAGGCAGTACCACTCTGTGCTGTCTGGATGAGGTAATCACTGCTCTATTGGCTGAGGTATAATAATAAAAGTTCATCTGAAAGGATCTAGGCAAACCCTTTGATGCCCTCTCATCTGAGTTTTTAGAGAAAAAAAAATCTAATAGAGCACCAAGATAAAGGATAGTGTAGGACTTTTTTTCCACTGAAAAACCACACCCTTAAACAGGAAAGGTGAAAAGACAAAGAACTGAGCAGTTTACAAGGTAGTTTCAGATGCTAGTTAATCCAGCAAATTACATGATCAATAGAGCCCATTACCCACGCAGTCATCCTTACATCTATCAAACCTCAGCAATCTAACCCAGGATAGAGTAACTTCTCACCTAGAAGACATTCAACTCAGTGAGGCAAATAAACAAATGTTTCCCCAAACCTGTGCATAACTAAACTGGAGATGTTGCATAAAAAGGGTAACAGAGTACCTAATCCAAAATGACAGTCAAGGGTACAAGTCTTAATGAGTCCAGAGTTAATAACCAAAGTTCCACACTAGGACGAGCCTTTAAGATATAGCTTCACCATTTCTTAATTTATATGACTCCAACTCAGACTAATGGATTTTGTGATTTTGGTTCATAAGCATTGGAGCCATGCATCACACTGCATAACTACCAATCCTAATATTTTTATATAGATAACGTCTAGAATCTAGGCATTACAATGCCTAATTCTTTTAAGGAACTACACTTGGACTTAATGTAGGGGCCCTGGTCACCAGTTTATACACATATTTTTGTTTAATCATTTTGAGTTAATAGACAAAGCCATTTCAAAGATTTCCTTTTCCTTTGAGGGGAAAAAAAAAAAGCTTATGTAACTTTTCCTTATCACCAGGTCTTCTAAGACCTACTGTTCTGATTTTAGAAATTGACAAATTATATCCTCTTCCTGTGATATGGTGACTAAAACTGTATAAACAAGTGTTTCAGATAATAACGTGTAAACAACAGATCAGGTCCTCCCACTCTGCAAATATAATAGGATCCCAACATTTCCTGGACCACAGTGAGGATGTAAGCAAAGTATCTCCTCAAATACACTGAAGGTCTGGACTTGGACGCTAGAAAAAAATCACTTTACCTGTTATATTCCACATAACTTTGGTTGTCATAAGTGTATGCAAGTATGGAAGCCTCTCTCCTTAGCTCAGTGTCTGTCATTTATGGCCCATTGTCTGGATGAGAGTTGTGGATGTGACAATGCTTTATTTGGTAGTCAGGCTCTTCCTTTGCTTTGCTTTTGGGTACAACAGAGAGCTTGGATGTGTTGGAAAGACACTCTCATCTTCAGTCAGGTGCAGATGATCCTCTGTTCTTGTAGTGGGTTACTCCACTGCCATGGAAGGTCCCTGCTGAGCTCAGCAAGTCTTCAAGGTGAAGACCAACAGCTACCCTTGATCTTTGCTCCCCAAACTTTTGGCAAGTCCTCTGGAAAACCTGAGCTCCGGTCCTGCCTGTTTTTTGAAGGCAAGGATCAGCAGCTTGAACCAGATTCATAATTCAGGGGAAAAACTATTTTCTGCACATCCTTAAAGTGGAAGAACTCCTTGAACCAGGTTTTGGACAACCTAATTTCACATAAATCCCTATGCTTAGGGTTCCCTGTGGTGGACTATAGTCCTTCAGGCAACCAAGGCAATACAAAAACACATAAAAATTGCTTTTGGAGGCAAATGCAGCTTACTAACCCTAGGCCTGTAAGTTTCCACTCTTCAAGGTGTGGAGTTTTTTTGATGCTTTATTCTACAGCATGACCAAGACTGGCAGGAAGTGTCCTGGATGACAGCAAATTACAGAACAACCTACTGTAATTAGCTTGAGCTAAAAGCACTTAACTTTCAGTGGGACTTTTCAGCTCTAGCACTCTCAATCCAAGTGCTTCTCTTCCAATTTGGCTGCAATACAGCCGCAGAAAACTGCAGCCTCCACTGGAGAAGCAACAAGAGGAGCATCTGGGAATATTTTTGTCACATGTAGTGAGAATGGCTAAGATAAATAAGAATCCCAAAACCCACTACCAGAAATAGCAGCTGCTGAGTAGACCTTTGCAGATTTTTTTTCTATTACTTTGCAGATTTTTCACTCATTCTCTTGATATTTTGTGTGTGTATATACAATGTGAAATGGAAGAAGGTTCTGGAGTAAATAGTACAGTTCAGTTTAATAGAATTATTCACACAGGTCTGTAAAGTTGTAGTAGAATTTGATTTGCATTCTGTTACTAAAACTAATACACAGTGTTTTCAAAACTATTTTTATTTTTCCAGAAAAATATACCATCTATCCCTACCTTTAGAAGCTGTTTGGCCTTTGATTTGCTAAGACTCCACAAATGTGTAACCAAGAGTTTTTTTCCTAGAATGTCACAACATGCTCTGCTCCTAAAATGGAAAATATCACTGTCTCTATATTTCATGATATTCTGAGGAATATGAAGTGAGCTCTTTTATGGACCAGGACGCCGGGGCATTGGAACAGCACTTGCAGGAAGTCACAGTGCAACCACTGGGGATACAGTGAAATGCAAAAACCCTCACTTTTCTACTTTCAGTGCTATCTGGGAAGCAATTTCCCAATAATATAAGAAGATATATGGATAGTCTGACCTATTTTTTTTGTAGACTCACTGCAGCTGAGTATTTCCTGTACTGACCTGGATCCAATATCATAGAACCTAATAAATCAGTTAATATTTCAGGTAACTAAAATATTAAAAGATGCCTTAAAGATTTGAAATTTTTCCACACATCATACTCCAGCTTAACAAACAAAGGTAATGTGAAACATGTAAAAAGTCCCCTCCTTTATTAATTTTTCATTCTTTTTTTCCTTTTTCCTTGAAAGCTATCCAACTAAGCAAGGAAGCCATGGCCTTAGAAAATGCTTTTCTCTTTACCAGAGTGTTCAGAGACAATGTGTGTGGCACATTTAAGTGACACATAATCCCCAGTTCTTTCCCTCAGTCTCTAAGGAATAAAGACATAATCTCTTGTTGTGGTAAGAACTATTCCCCAGAATACAGATTTCATCTATACAGTGTATCTAATGTTGCTCCAGTTATTAAACATCCTGTTAGGTTCTTATCTGTTTCCAAACACAGGATTTTTTTTTTCTGTGATTTGATTCAAGAATTAAAATTTTCATTCGTGTCACATAGGCTCCATGGTGAACCCTCAGTTTTCCTGTGTATGGTGACTCTGTGTAAGCACCCAGGAATAAACACACTTGGATTAGACCTAACTAATTCCACTTTGTTAGGCTTTGCTGACCATGATGCAACTGCACAGGCATCATGCTGCTTAGCCCAGGAGAATCTGTCCATTAAAAAAAAAAAAAAAAAAAAAAAAAAAAAAAAAAAAAAAAAAAAAAAGCCTTCCTATTGTTTTCCTAAAACAAAAGGATCCCAGTTTCATAGAGTGAAGGCTTTTGTAATAATCCAGCCACTCCATTTCTTGGAAGTTCAAGAAACAGTTAATTCAACATGATCTTTGAGAAAAATCCTAGTAGCAGAAGAGTGTTTGCTGAAGGCCTTTTACTTTACTCCAGGTTTTAGTTAATTTTATACCAACAACTAGGTCATAATTCATTCCAGCCCATTTGTAAGCCAAGAATTCTAGGATTTATACAATTCTTTTGTAAAATGGCCAGTTTCATGCAGAGCATGCAAACATTCAGAATTGCAACTGTCAGGAAACAAAATTTGCCAACAGCCAAATGGAATTAAATTCAAAAACATTTCAGGTTTTTTTTATATTAGGTAAGCACAAACCAAAATTGTACCAAAAAAAATGGTTGTGACACCAAAATAATATTTTGTCATTGATCCACAGGTATTCATTCAATCCCAAATCCTTAAAATTCAAGGCATTTTTCATGAAACTCTGATGGAGGCTTCTCTGCTTTCCATGCTTTCCTGACTCTCCCAGCCCTGCAGGGAAACAGGCAAATGAAAATTCTTTTGGTATAGCCATAGCTAACAGCATAGTTACTGATTTTAGGTTTGGGCTGGTTTTTTTCTATTTGTAAATATCCTATGAACAAGCTGTAATTTGACTGCTTATTTCTTTTATGTAAAGTAATTTCATTTTCAGGTTGCAGACTAGACACAGAATCTTCACTGCAACTATCAAGATTTGATACTTGAATTTGATAATTTTATTTATATTTACCATCTAAGATTTGAGCTAAGACTTCAGGTCATCACTGACAAAGCAGTAGACTAAGACCTAACTGTGTTTCCATGAAATTTAACTGTATAATATCATTATGTTTCCACATTTACCCAATGCTAGAAGGTAAGCAGTTAAGCTTTCAGCTGGATCAAGGAACTCATCACATGAGGAACATCAAAATGCTCTTTGGAGTTTTGGGGTTTTTTTACTTTAGAATAACAAAAAAAATAAAGGAGTTATTATTCATTTGTGCTGTTGCATTTTTTTAATAAATTCAGACTTGACAGCATAAAGTTTATAAACACATCAGGTTTATGAATGCACAGTTTATGAACATATTTTGCTTTAAACAAATCACTTATATATTAGGAAATCTTTCAAAAATGCCAATTGTTCACAGTGACACTGTATAAAAATATTTTTATGTTTCCTAATTAAAACAAGATGTTTCATTTCAAAATATCCTTCTATTTGTTTTCTTATAAAAAACGTTAAAAAGTCCACAGATCAATAATAATTTCTAATCTTTTAGGATTTTGACTGCGCAATCCACCAAAACTATCTGAATGATTTAGGTTTCGGGTAACTTCATCCACACTGTGTCACTCCATCCCTGCCACTGAAGTCCAAACAAATCATCTGTTCTGGAAGGGTTCAAATGAAAGTCAAGACAGTCACAAACTTCAGTCTGAAATTAGCTGGAATTTCTGCCCACCTCAATGCCACTAGCAGGGTACGTGATGCCCATGGGATGGTGGTGGCACCTTCCCATTAGAATGCAGCCACCTCAGCTCATGGCTCGGGGTAGGAACCCCTTCAACCACAAAGTATTATTCTGTTGCCACAGGTGAGTCAGAGCCTGAAGACTCCCTGGGGCAGAATTGCCACTTCACACCAACCTTGCTCTGAATCTGCCAAGTCAAGCAGCTGCAACCCTACAATACTCATTTGGCAGGCAGGTCGATCCTGCAATTTGTTGAACACATATAGCAGTCCATAAAACCTTGATGCATGTGAAGAGTCCTCAAATTCAATGGGAATACTGCAGTGATTGGGAGATTCTGGTTTCAAGAATCCCATCCTTCCCAGTATTGGTCCATTCCCAGTACGTGGGAAATTTGCCATTGAATTCCACTGGTGTTGAGGGGTACTCCAGGGTCAGGTCAATTTTGTAACAACATGGAGGAAAACATGCATTTAACCACACCATCTGTGGTTTAGCTCAGCACTGATGTTCTGCTACAGAAAAGTTTTCTGCATGCAAAATCTGCGTTTTTATTTTGTAATGTTGCAGTTACAGTCTCTGCAAGTATCTGATTGGATCCAGTATGAAAGTGGGGCAAAACTGAAACTAGTTGAATTAAAGGTGTTCCATGTTTGCATTGGTTTAAAAGGCCTTTTTCTCCTAACTCCTCGCAAAATACATCCTCCTGGCTAATCCTCTGAATCCTGCGAATCCAGGGAACAAAAACCCACTTTACACAGTCTGTTTCATCTGGATAATGAAATATCCAAAGGACTTGGTTTGGATAAATGCTTTGATTTGAGTTGTCTGAAGGCAAAACAAGTTAATACTGTCACTGGTGAAGATAATCCAAGGAATTTGAGATAAACAGGAGGTGCAATATCTGGTTTAATGGATAGCTGATATTACACTTTGGTTTTCTTTCTAAAAGTCTACACTTACTGTCAGCAACAATGGCTAGAGCAGACTTGAGCTTCCTCATAACCACCAGGCAATCCTGCTCATTCCCAACTATCACACATTTGACTTGCCACTACTTCTCAATGTCTGCTGCTCCACGAGTGCTGACCTACCTCAATTTCAGAGCATGTGGCTGTTGCTGTTCCGTGAGCACTGAGAGCTGGCTGGAGGCTCTACTGTGGAGCAGAAGAAAAGGTCACTACTGAAATATCTTTCCAACAACAGGCCCTGTCTGCAGGGGCAGACGCATCTTCTCACACACACTCTGCATCTCTCTTATCAGGGGTCTCCAGGAGGAGCAGCTGGGTCTACCTATATGTAGAAACAGAAAAAAAAGTGAGGATACCCGCGTATAGATAGAAAAGATGGGTCAAGAGAAGGGGAAATGAAAATGTATTGGGAGAAGCCATGTTCATTGCAAGGGTCTGGAAGCCAGTTTGGGTGATTTTTTTTCCTCTGGTTTAAAAATGCCTATTCAAAAAGAACACACATTAGCCATTTAGGAAAAGTGCACTTTAAGGAAGTGATTAAAAGAAAAGAATATACAAGCAAAGCCAGACAGTGACTTCAGGCAAAGGAGCATATATTTATCAATGTTGCTTTATTTGCAGAAAAATACAATGCCATATTGGTCAAGTAATTTCTCCCCACTGAAGACCACAAAAATATTAATTGAACAAGTTACTTGACAAAAAACTCCAGCTATTATTTAGTCAGCTGTAGTTACAACCTAATTTATGTCCATTTCCATTCTCATTGTTATGAGAGTTTCCCTCAGGAACTAACAGTATGAGATAGTACAAAAATGTTTTTATTTATTTTATATTATTGCCTACACCCAAATGCTTGATAATTGTACTAGGTTTTTTCAACATGACAAGAGGAACACATTGAGTAAGAATTTTAATTATTTAAGAAACAAAAAAATAATGTTTTCCTCAACTCCTAACTCCTTGGACACCAGCAAAAAACTGAATAGAAAAACATCAGCCAGAAAGAAGCATTTGTGACCTCAACAGTGCACTAACTGGCTTTAATGAGATGACAAAGTACCCAGAATCCAGCTGTCTACAGCAAATCTTCCAGATCATCAAGCTGAGGATAACTCCAAGTCATAAAACAGACTGAGTCTCCACACAGCAGGCCCCGAGATCCCCATTTCAAAGCATGCCTACATCCTCCTCTTTCCACATACACACAAGGTGCACGTCATTTTTAAAACATCCAGGAAAGTAATCACAGTGTGAAACAAAAAATATGACAAAGAGTATTTCCTCCCTTTATTTTTTTTGTTTTGTTTTGTTTTGTTTTCCTTCTGCTTTTATCCTCCTCCTGGCAGCACCACTTTCTTGCTCTCAAACTTTAGCTATGCTACCTCTCTGCCACAACCCTCCTCCCACCCTCTAAAATCCCTGCACATCCCTGCACATCCCTGTCCGTTCCCACACATCCTGTGGCAGCCAGCAAATACTCAGCAGCTGGCCATGGCCTGCCTACCCAAAAAGGAGCAGCTGAAATATTCCCTCCAGGGTTTCCCTTCCGCATCACCATCGGGAAACTTGCTGCTGACAAAGGTTCCGTGCTGGCCCCAGGAATCAAACAGTGGCCAAAGAGCAGGGGCTCTCCCTGAAGCCCAAACAAACACAACTTATTGTAATCCCTTGCTGCCTCCTGTTCTTATACAGTACAGACCTTCTTGGGTTACAAGACACTTTGAAGATCTTACCTTCTCCCATTACTTGTCTTTTATATAAAATGTCCACAGATGTGAGTCTGCTAGTGTGTCAGAAAGCTGCGGTTAATAATTTATAAACCAATATTTCCTATCAGGCACGTTGTTTAAGGCAGGGCTGCATGGCAGCACTACCTTGCTGCAGGAGCCCCCTCTGCTGACTCCCACGAGGGGCCGCAGCCCTGAGGCGAGTGGTGGCCACCTTGGGCACCTGCTGGGGCTGGTCCCGGCTGCAGGGGCACTGCGTCTCACCTTCTCCAGGCTCACAGAGACTGTTAAAACCCTTGCTCTGCAGCAAACAGCAAAGCTTAACTTCCCAACAAAGATCAAATGAAAAGGACTCAAGTGGGAATACACTGACCTGTTACCCGCAGAAACGCCATGCGATGCAACTCCAACTTGTGAAGCATCACCTGCAGACAATCCAGCCTATTTTGTGTGTGCACACTCCAGCAATTCCACTGAAAAGGCTCCCCTTGAGCCAAAGGCACAAGGAAATGGTCTAGACAGACACAACTGAAAATAGGCCATTGTGTGTGAAACTGTTCCCAATTCACCCCAGGTCTGAGAGGAGCACAGGACAGGATGTGGCCCATGTTTGATAGCTCTCTGTAATTGGGACTGATGCTCTGGGCCAGCAGTCACAGGATGAGGAGAGTCTCCCTAGGAGTGTGCACTGGGTGGATCTTCAACGCCCTTCATGACTGTGACAGCTCTGGAGCTGCAAATGGCAGCAATAACGGTGAGAACAGTCAAACAGTATCTTCCTGCAGGGATGTGTGCACTAGATCCTCATAAATAAACAATGTGGTGTAGCAATGGCTGCTCAATAAAGAACCATTGTATAGCTCAAGAGAGCTGGTGGCAAGCACTTGTCCTTCCTGCTCTCACCACATCTATCTCTGAAGAATAAGTCTATTTACTATTTCACTTTCAAAAATATTTTTTAAATATTCTAGACACTTTCTAAGTGCTTGCTAATTGGTGAGCTAATGGCTATATACCTCACCAGGAATCCTTAAGAGATTCTAAACTGATGATTAGTTTCAGATTCCCAATATGCATTTAAGTGGTATAAAAAAAGCTTTCTGGAGTACCGTGCAATTTCAGTTTTCTTTCAATTTTGCTTACATCCTAGGACATTTTTTTACCACAAAAGTGATTACAAAACATTAATGGCACTCTAGGCATATCCTTACTGATCTGAGGAAGAGCTTGTCTGTTGAAATCTTGTCTGCTTTTTCAGACTAGTGTAATAAAAGGTATTCCCCTCCCTTAAAACCTTCATCAAAATGTTGGAAATGTTATTACCAGCAGTCCTTTATTATTCAGATTAGAAGGGCAGGTTTAAAAACCTGCAGTAGAGTCACATCCTCATTCAATTAGAAACCAAACTGACTTCCTCTTGCCTGAAACCTTTGGCTGCTCATCTCCAGTCTGTGGTACAGGAGCCCCTTTTCACACCAGCAGAAACCATGAACAGTCACAGGACACCCTTCACAGTAGGATGGAGGCCAAGGCTCCTAGACTCTGGCTAGGCTGTCCGTCCCTCCACACTGCTGCTTGTGAGCCCCAGATTGCCCTTTCCTGCTGTCCTCATGCTGGGGATGCAGCTGGCAGATGCAGGGTGAGAGGTGTTGCTGGGCAGCCTCAGCAAGTGGTGTGACACCTGAAAGCTGCTGTGCTGATGCTCCCACACTGTCACTGACTCCTTCACATGCACAGCACCTGAGCTAAGGGATGCTGCACAACCAGGAACACCTGCAGGTACTGCTGTTACCAAATGTCATCACACTCAGCTTTCTCAGATTATCATACGACAGGGGGAACGGCTTCAAAGCGAAAGGGCGTTTAGATAAGGTAATATGTGTAAATTCTTTACAGTGAGGATGGTGAGGCACTGACACAGGTTGCCCAAAGAAGTTGTGGATGCCCCAGCCCTGGAAGTGTTACAGGCCAGACTCAGCAGAGCTTTCAGTAACCTGGTCTAGTGGAAGGTGTCCCTGCCCATTGTAGGTGGGGTGGAACTAGATAATCCTTAAGGTCTCTTCCAGACCCAAACATTCTATGATTGTATGGTAGAATTTGTCTAGGTGGTCTGTTGTTAACAGTAGAGGGATACTGGAAGATTTGTGTCAAATGCTGAATTCTTTCCCACTCACTCATCCAGGGAGAACCTTCACAGAGGAGAGACTTGAACCACTGAAAGGACAGACAGGTAAGCCAAGACCAACCACTATAAGAAATACTGTGCATGTTGCACTGTATGGAAAGGCAATTTATTGATCCCTGCTTCAGTGTATCGAGGTATTTTATATTTTTTAAGGAGGTGGAAAGCATACAGACAGCTTACTTCTGCCAAAAAGTACCTGTTAAGAGATCTTGAGGTATACTTAATTGGAAAAATATTCTGGTTGATCCAGCTTTCGGATTTTAATTGCAATTCTGCTAGTCAGTGCATCAAAACCACACATACCATGTCTCACCCACACCTATTGAACAGCCAATCATCAGGTAGGGACAAAGGGTTGTTTTAAATACACATTGTTTCACAAGAGCTTGTTACAAAGCAGCATCTAACAAACTCCCTGACTCACTCAGGGAGCATCCACAGAAAATGAGGCTCTCTGACAGAACAACCCCCTTGCAACAGCAGTAAGAGGATTTGTTCTGAAGGCCTTTTATTTAGGAAAAGCAGCAAAATGTTAAGAAGTGCCAAGATTTTTCTTTTGCACATAAATCCCCTCACTTTTTTTATTTCAGGGGTCATGCACCACTGAGGTATGTGGTAAGGAAATAGCATCTTGAACTTGCCTTATTCTGAAAAATGAAACAGATCTTCAATATTCCATGGAGAAGAGGGTGTGCATCGTTTCTTGAGAATAAGCCCTTTGTGTCTCTATTATTTTTACAATGCACTTTAATGACCTGAAAGCATGTGTGTGCCTTCTTAAATCATCACATACGAAACTACATTTTGACTGTAAAATATATTAAGAATCTTATAGAGGAAGTTATGCCATCTGTGGAGGGTGGTTTTTTTTCCCCTTTTCAAAGATAGGATGAGTTTTGTCTATATTACAAGGACAAGCTCCAAAAATAAAGAAAAAAAAAAAAGCAACCCACTAAAGTGGGAAGGGAAAGATGGTTGATTTGGGTTTTTTTTAAATAATAAATCCTAGCTCTAGACACCAGTGTTAGAAAAGTCACCCTTACCAGATGCTCAATACAGACAAGGGAAAACAGCCAACTTGATTTCAAATGTGAGAGTGATTTTTAAAATGAATGATAGAAACTACTTCAGATTCATTATTTTAAGCAGGGAAACTCATGTGTTTAGCTTATGGGTCTGGTTTGAATAAAAGTTTGTCTTTCTTGAATAGAAATCATATGTGATTCAGGCAGTGGCCTGGACCATTTGCTAATACTAATTGTTGAGGGTTGAAAGTAGGGTAGAAGATTGTTAAAGTCTTCCCTGGCAGTAACTTGATCTGTAGAAATGTACTTTACAGGAACTGTGATGAGGTTTACAGCTGGCAAAAGCTTGTGATAGGATGGCCACATGACTTCACATCTCCCTTTTAATAACAGAATAAAAGCTCACATGACACAAGTTTGGTAGGTAAAGGATGGCAGGGATTGTATAAACTGAAACAAGAATATATATTTTTATAAATATTTCACATCCTGAAAGATATTTGATGATGTGGCTATTTTGAAATAATCTTATCACAATATGCTGAAGTAAAGCTGGCAACTTAGAAAACCACCAGTTGAGGCCAGACAGGATGCTAAAGTTCTCCCATGAAACACTGGCGGAGAAAAAAAAGTGTGAGAGTTTGATCACATCAGTTTGCCCTTGCCCAGTCTCAACAGAAATCTGGTCAGTTGGTAAACACTTCATTTGCTGATAAGGAAGATCTCTAACCTTAGCTAAAAAGACAAAATGTGATTATTCCACCTAATTTACATGTTAGCACCGGTACCCTGGTAAATTCCAGAGTGAAATCTTATCTTCTGTTTCTGAAATACCTGTGTTGCACTATATTCAACCTTCAGCCATAGCCCATAGTGCAGCATTGCTATTCACATTGACATCCAGGCTTGCTGGAGCTTATTGCTGTGTGAAACACCTAGGGTATGATTCAGCTGCCCAAAAAGAGGTTTTGGTGCCCTTCAAATGCCCTTCTGTGTCTGAGGCATCCCCAGTGGGCTGGCAGACAGGGTGCACAACCCACTGCTCTTCAAGTCCCTGCTTCCCCTTCCAGGGCAGCATGCAGCTGCCTCAGGGAGGCACACACAGAGCTGAATTAAAAGCACAGCCAGACACCAAAGGTTGAAGCACTGAATCAAATCCTCTACATCTGTGGTGTAAACCTGCTAAGTCCCTTTGGAATCAAGCATTGCAGGGACCCATAACAGAACTGTGGCTGCAGGGCAGAAAGGAGTTGTGGTTTTGATGCCCAGGTGCAATGCCACGGCTCCTCACCCATGGGGAGCAAGAAAAGTTTGTCAAAAGGATGAGTGGTTTTTGGTTAGTGTTTGTAACAAAAACACATCATTCGTGAGCTTGTCCAGAAGAATTTCAGCCTGCAGTTCCAGTCAGAGAATCACACACTTATTTTCATTGCACATCCAATCCGTATCCCTGTGTTTTCTGAAGCTTTGTCATGCTCGGGTAGACAGAAACTATTCTTTTCACTAATATTTGTATTGCTTCACATCTGGTTCATAATAATTCTCATGCTATTGTCAGTGGAAATGCTCTGCCATTTCCTTTCATGATGTGCTTGATGGCTGCTCTGGAAAACAGTTTATTTACAGGTTCAAGAAGATGCCGTTGGGTGTATTTTCCATTTGGCAAACTACAAAAGTAACATTTACAGTTATAAACACCTACATAGACTAACACATATGTTGTATAACTTTCTTCACAGAGAGGTATACAGCATAAATATCACGTAAACAGCTTTCCACAAATCAAAATGAACACAGGAAAAACCAAAGACTCTTAGGGAAATAAAAACCACAGAACTGCAAGTTTTCCAGAACTTTTCACATCCATTCCTTCCCAATCCTAGTGATGGTTACTTCAGATTTTCTCCAATGACTCTCTTTTGAAAGTAGTGAATATTGTGTGCTCATTTTGTATTCTATTGAAAAACCCTAAACTTTCAAAAACACTGTTTGTTTGGGTTTTTTTTTTAATTAGTGATTTTATTTTTTTATCCATTGGCAGAATAGAAGCTGGCTGTGAAAATACTCTGTGTTGTGTCTTGTTTTGTGTGGTCCTACAAGAACTTTCAGTGTGCTCTTCTTTGGAGGAAGCTGAACTCCTTGGTTGAGTCAAGTCCACACCTAAGGCTGGCACTAAGTCCTTTCACATTTTGCTGGCCCTCACCCGAACATCCTCTGGCTTTTTTAGGCAGGAGAGTGTCCTTGCCCTAAACACAGCTAATCAGTTTCCAGATGTATTGTTCAGCTGGAAAGCAGGTATGAATGGAGTTGTATATGTTACGGTCACTTGTGAATAAAGACTGCAGCACCCCTGACTGTGGGGTTTCCAGAAGATTGTAACAAATTCACAGTTGCCAGAAGATTGTAACAAATTCACACAGCAAAAACACCTGAGAGAAAATTCAGCTGTTACACTTGTAAACCTGACATTAGTGACTGAAATCAACCTCTTGTCTGCATATCTCTCAAAAGAGATGGAGATGACTGTGGGATAGACCTTTCCTGCTCTGATTCAAAGACCTACATCTCACTTACTTTTCTGGCTTTCACATTCCCATAGAAAAATAACTTTTTCTTCCTGCTCGTTGTATGTCCTTCATTCTTCTTCCACTAACATCCCCAAGGGAAACAAAAAGTCAAAAAAACCTCCCATCTCTGCCTGTGGAGGGTGGGGTCCTACCCTGTAGAACTCTCCTCCTTCTGCTTCTTCATATTTCTAGGAGGTGCAAAGTTACTGCAGTGGTGTGGAGAAACAGATCAAAGGACTAGCAATTTATAGCTCTGCAACTACAGACAAGGCTTCAGCATGGACCTCTGGGCAGGGTCTTGGAAGGAACTGATATAAACTTAAATGGTCTCAAGAACTGCCAAGATAATAGAAAAGACCACTGAGACTACTGAAAAATAACAAGATAGAATAAGCCACCTGAGCCCAACACTTCCTAAGCCAGGCCTCTGAGAATTTCTGCACATGTCAACCTTTCGCAGGCAGTTGGGTACAAATGCTGAGCAAGGAATGTAGGCCTTTGCCAAGAATATGCTTTAGAGAACAGCATGGACAAAGGCTAAGAAAAGCTTTCACAAACAGCACAGAAAACAGGAATTAGTGAAATTCCTTTCCCAGCTGTAATTCACATGTGTTTTTAGCACTATTAACACAGACCAAAACAAATTTTCAGATAGTTTCTGTAATAGCAAAAGAGCTTGCTCTTGTAACAGGTTATGACTCAATGTTTCATTTTCTTTCATGCGCTGTAACTTACATCCAGCCATCTCTTTTAGCTGGCTCTGTCAGCAAGTCCTGACTTCCTTTTAAGCCTCAACCCCTGGCACTCATAACTAAAGCAGTGAGACCAAGTCCTTAAACTTATCCACTAAATGTGTTGGCTTTGAGAGCTTTCTCCAGAATTATGTCAACCCTCCACTTATCACCTATCTTCCTACCTCCTGCAAGTGCCCCTATTCACCACACTTTCTATACAGCCTGGGACTCTCAGAGATCATCATGTAACATATTAAAGCCATTCTAATCTGCTGCTTCACACATAACACCTCAATCACAGCTCATGATTCCAACCATCAGGCTTCATAATCTTTGTAGCACATTAGCAAAAAAAAAAAAAAAAAAAAAAAAAAAAAAAAAAAAAAAAAAAAAAGAGGGAAAATCCATTTTCATTCTATCTTATCCACAACATGTGCAAATATTACCTCATCCATTCTTGAGCCGGCTCCAGAGATTAACTCAAAGTTGACATGATAGATGTCTAATTTAAAAAATAGTCTGTTTCCTGGCAGTTGATTTTGTTGTCAGTTTTGTTTTAAACTTCAACTTCGGGTGTGACATTGCTACCAGAATTTCATATTTTTAAATACCATTTCACTTTCAAAGGCTGAAGCCAAGGATGATGTCATGTGTGCTAGTAGTTTAGCACAGATCTGCAGTGGGGGCTTAAAACGATTTTTTTTCTTCCAAAAACAAGAGCAGGACACATAGGAAAAATAGTTTTGTAGGAAAGCAACATGACACTATTTAACCTTCTGATTAGGTAAAGCAGTACATGAGTCTTTTAATTGAGGGAACATCACTTAAGCAGTTTACTAGGCAGGAAGTGGCCGCTGATGCCTGTGGAAAGCAGGCTGCATGAGGTTTGACGCAGCATCCTTTGAAGTGAATGGAAAGAGTTTTACTGAGCTCAGTGGAGGTACTCTGCATTTGTACTAACACAATTCTGAGTACAATTTGACCCATGGGAATGAAGGGCACTGGTTAAATGAAAAAAAAAAAAAAAAGCATGAATCCTTTGTTTATGTTACAGAAAAGCTCTTATTGTATGCAATATTACTAAGAAAGAAAATATCCTTTGCAGTGAAACAGTTTGTTCTTCCTAATCCAGTATTATTGTTACGCATGTGTTAAATCATAGGATACACATGGTTGTAAAAGCTGATTTATTAACTAACTAAAAGTCAGAGGCATCCACCCAAGCGCCACCCAGCATCTGCTGGGACTAATGTCCCTCAAAAACGTCCCATATGTCAAGGAGGGTATAGGTTCAGAAAAACACTAATCCCAGCTTGTCAAAAGAAGCAAAAGAAAAACAGGTTTAGCTTTATAGACTACAGTATTTTGTTTGTTTTCATTAAACACTCTTACTGATTTTAAACATCTGTATTTGTTAACTTGTCTAGTTCTTTCAAACTTAAGAGTACAAACAGTGCCATATGTGCTCACTGCTGGCATTTCTGTTCCCGGTCCTAACATTCACCTCTAGAGACAGGCTTATCTCTGACAACTCAGTCAGACATGGCTCGCAATGAAATCTGAACTATGCAAGGTAGTTTGCTGCCTAGAGAAGGCAGGAGGGACACGTGGAAATCTCTCTCTTAAAACCTACGACACCCCCTGTGGCACCATCGGCTGGGCTGAAGCAGAGCTGGCAGACGGGGGCACTGTGTGTGGCCGGCTCTGTTGTCGCTGGTCGTTAACTTTCTCATCGCTTGCATTTGCTGCTCGGAGCCCGCACATGCAGGTGGAAAGATAAACTCCAGTGACTTGCACATCCTGCTGCTCCCTTATCATAAAAGCTGGTTTGAAATTAAATCAGTAGCTCCCTCACCTCCTGTGACCTCAAGTCACAGCTGGTCAAGAAGAAGTGATTTGGCTTCAAATGTATTAGTAACGCCACAGAAAAGAAATAGAGCGCACTTCTGAGGTCTTTATTCTAGCAGAGGGAGGGTCTCACAAGTTGGAAGGCTCTAGTCAACCACATTTAAGTGCTGAGTTAGATGGGTTTTTATCAAAAGAAATAATCATTATTACTGACCAGAACCAGTTACTAGGGAAAGCAACGTCTTTATGGCTGCTTTCCTAGAGAGCAAGTCATGGTCACACAAATTACCCATCCCAGCACCACAGCACTCTCAATGGACAGAACACCAGACCTATCTATTCTGGGAACCCACCAAGCTGTAGATTCATAACTCACGCTCCCTGGAAGTGTAGGAAAAAAACAGCCATGCTTCTTCTTTCACTATGGGATCAAAGGAAAAAACAAATCCCTTAAATTCTGCTCTTTTTTGGAAATTTGAACAGCCTGCTCAGAAAAAAAAACCCCTCATTTAAGGCATTTCCTGTAGACTGTCCTCATTTTGAATATTCAGGCCACTTTTTGCAACCATTAATCTAATTTCAGGCTCATCTCTTTTCCAAAATATTTTGACTTAAACATTTTTTCTCCTGTGATCAGCTTGTCATATCTAATTTCAATTTCTAATGTATGCCCACCTGGTAGGCATCTAGTCTTGGAAACTGGCCCGGAATTATCCAACCTAATTCTTGGCAGAAAATATCCAGCAGCATGGAAATGGTCCCTAGAAATTATTCTTAGCTTCTTTTCTTAGGCAGTTCGCACCTTCACACAGAGTCCATAGATAACAACATTAAACTTTTGTCTATATTTAGAATTAGGGGAAGGTGTGTGCCTTTTGTTCTCAACACCCGTCCCCTTTGCATTCAAGATCTGTATTTCATGCTATGTGTTTGCTAAACTGTGTCCATGTTATAGGGACACAAATCCATGTTCACCTCTTCTGCTTCATTCTCCGTGATGCAGGGAACCCTTCACTCCTCGAGACAGGGGTGCACCCCTGCATGAGAGCACAGGTGTGCACATGGGTATGTTCATGGACACACACTCACTCTTTAAAGACATGCAGCAACTCTGCCTGCCTCTCTCCAGCAGATGATACTGGAAATACTGTTCCTATATAAAGGTTGGGGAAGCAGTGGCACAGAGAGGGGGTGGTAGGCATGTGGTATACAATGGTATACATTTCTTCAAAGGAAAAGAGGAATGGTTAGTGGAATATATATAGGGGTTTAAAATGGAAAACAAGAGAGGAAAAATAAAGGAATGGACAAGTTTACTTCACAAAGGCAGAGGGCACAGACAAAGTGCATTTGTGAACATGGAACTGACAACAGCTTCTGCTATTCAGGTGCAAGTGTTTATATATGTTGGAGTAAGGGAGAATCATGCTGCAAATACAGAAAAACCTCTCCTGACCATCTCTGGACACATCCCATGTGAATTTAACAGCAGCTGGATGAGGCAGCTAACAGATGATGAGGTAGGAAAGAGATATGATACAGTCTTGGTTAGGTGAACACTTCCCAAAGTCAGTAATCCAGTGTTAGGCAAGGTGCTTTACAGTCCTTCAGAAGTCAAGTAAACAATCTGTCAGAGATACTGAACATCACCACTACTCCTAGAGACCTTCTGAAGCCTCATTCAATATTTCACTAACAAAAGTGCATGAAATTGTCTCTTCTGCCCTTGTACTTCACTACAGGAGGCACCCGCAACAAGAGCTGATCAGAGAATGCATAGTTTCATGTACGTGTAGTCAGTATCTTTTTCTTGTTCCTCTTTTTCCTGCAGCATTCCTTTCACTCCATTCTTCATTTGTCCCCATGACAGTTAACTTTTGGCACATCAGTAAGAATGTGTCTGTTAATCTGATTAGACTCAAAGTCCCCTAAAGAGGAAAAACAGCACCTGATGAGATTATCAAAAGTTTCTAGGCAATGAAATATCTCAAGAAATCTGTCTTTACTCTCCTGGGTGTACACTGTGGCTTGTATAAATTTCTCAAATGAGGGACAGGTGCTGGGAATGCTACTGCAAAGAAAATATGCAGGGGATTCTAATTCATACCACTTTTCTGAATTTGCACCTCTTTCCGAGCCCAACTATTGGGTGGGTTTTATCGCTCATTACGTTTTGAACTCGACACTATGAAGATCAAATAAGCAGCCAGTCATCAATTAACTTTCCTAAGCAAATACTTCTATATTCACAACACATACGCATTGCAGGCATTAAGGGGGGTGGTGAGGGGTGGTGGTGGTGTGGGGGGTGTTGGGGGGTGTGTGCATATGTAGAAGGAACCAGGGAATGGGCTGCTCAGTTAATACACAACTTTCCAAACGTGGATTTTACACACTGCTTCTACTTCTTTTCCCCACATCTTTCACTCCAAATGCTGGCAGATACACACATGCTTACCTTTGATATAAAATTGGGCCTGGCTCTTGCTGTGAATGTAATCTTCTGCTCAGTGGCTGTCTTAAATGCTCTTCTGTAAATGGTCTGAGGGGGCCACCAGGTAAGGGAATCTTGGCCCACCATGTTTTAAACCTCATCACACATTAGAGCCAGAAGCAGCAATAGCTTCTCATTGTAAATTGTGCCTGTTATTGTAATTTATCAGGATCAAACAGTTGCTGGCAGCCCTTTCCATAATATCCAGTTTCAGTGTCTATATCAGCATCGAGCAAAATCAAACATGGCTTGCGAACAGAGGTTTAGTGATAAATAAATCACTCAGGGAGCTTTAAAGAAACAAGGCTTCACACACACCAATGTTATGGTACTTGTCTTTATTTCTCTTCCAGCTTTCCTTTCTTTTCTTTTCATTTTCTTTTTTTTTTTTTTAATTTGATTCACAGTGTTCAGATGACATGTGTTTTGCCTTATTCAGCCATTTGGAGTACAGGTGCATGACTGTGTTTTTGATGGAGTGTTGCTATTCTGGAGTGCTCCATCCAAAACACAATCCCACACATGTAATCCAAACTGCAGAAGATGAGTCAACCATCTTCCCTTTTCCATGATAATTAGACTTTTTTTCATTCAAAGTTACATAGTTATTAGTTGCAGATGCTATGCTTGAACAATATTGTTGAACCTTAAAAAGACTTTCACACCATGCTATTTTATCCCTCAGAGTGGAGGAAATGAATGAAAAGTCCAAGCTTACCCAACTTTAAATTAAATCCCTTCAAATATTATTACACTGTGAGAAAATTGTGACACCTAAGTACCTTTAGTATACATGTAAAAATCGTAGCCTAACATTCAATTAAATATATATAGCAGCTTGCCAGGGAAGGTTTGTCCCAATTAAGGGATTCGTGGAACAGCAGCTTCCAGTCTTACTAATCCAGGCAGGCCACACATCTAAGTGTCTTTTCTTTGAAAACATTTCAGTTTCTTATCACATTAAGAAAATGACCATTCCCAGAAGCCTGAAATAACAAAGAAACCTCAGTAGGTTTTAAATCCTTAAGCTAGGTATTATTTTCCAGGCAAATGCTTGCAAAAGGCTGTTTTCATAGGTCTTAATATACACTGTCTGAACCTTGGGACTGCTGGTGTTTATTTCTGGTACCTTAGGAGCTAATAGGTGATTAGTGGAGTAGATATGGAGGGAAAGAGAAGACACAGAAGAACAGGTGTCAGTCTTTTGAGGCTAAGCTTTAAGGACTATTTTAGTTCCGCGACAAGCCGATCTCTTGGTGGCATTTTTGGTACTAGGTGGGTGGTAGACAGGCACCACAGGTTCCAATGCTGGAAATCCCTAAGTAATGACAGGTCATATCCCTAAAGCACTGTTTGTAGGGAAAATAAATAAATAAATAAATAAATAAATCTGCCTGTCCACATTTGAATTCCAGAGTAGTGAGATTTTCTATTCCACAGTACCTGTCTGGCTGGCTCTCGTTCCAAGTATGCAGAACATCAGTTTAGATTATCTTTTTTTCCAGGTAAGGAAAAACAAAACCAAAAAGCAGGAGACACATGCTGACTCCAAAAAGGTTGCTTCACCTGGTGCAGAATAAAAACTCCTTATGCCAGCACAAAGCAACAAAGGAGTCATGCTAGAAATGTGCTCAAGGCGAGGCACCTGCACGTACCTGAAACGTCCCCAAGCAGAGCTGGGGATGTGGCCACAGAGAAGGAAACCTCAGGTTTCCCTGATTTCTCCATCCCCCATTTCTGTAGTAACAGATTCTGTACAAACAGCATGGGACTGAGCCCTCTGTCTCCACGAGTGAGAAGATGATTAGTGAGACAGCTATATTAAATTGACAAAACATGTAAACTTGCTTCTCACAGAGAACAAACTTGTAATAGTCACCCTGTCCCTTCCCCATCAATACTGGTTAACACACCCCAGGGCTTTTGTTATTACATGTGATTCCAGTTTTGAGGGGGCTATTCACTGGCCAAATGGAAAAAGGGGTATCCATGTCCATTTATCTTTTTTCCATTCATCACAGGAAAAAGCCTTCCTATACATTCACCTGGGTAGTCCACAGATCAGCTGGTGGAGCCTAACTTTTATAGGCAATGATTCCTGGCAAGAATCTGATTTTGACCCCTCAGGGTTTTAAAATCTGATGCTCAATTCCCAGTGCACAAATGTAAGACTGAACCTCACAGAGAGATTTCAAAGAAAATTAAAAACTGTGGAGAAGATTATTTTCTGATGAAATTACAATGAGAAAAAACTTGAAAAGAAAGGCAATAGCAGTAAATTTCACACTCCAGCTCTCCTGCCCAAATATACACCATAACTACCTTTAGCCTGATGAAAAATACCACTTACAAGCCACTTAGTTCACAGGCATACACACCTGAACACGCTCAGCCTGGCATAGGGGGCTGAACCTCTGGAAGAGTACAAACTGGTGCTGGATTAGCATTAGTTATCACATCTGTGTGCATCTCCTGTTCCATACCACATCTGTCCCATGGGTGACAGACCTAGGATTACCAAAGGAAGGCCACAGTTACACACAGGAAAAGAACAGTTTGGAGGGACTTTTCTCATATGCCTCCAATATGAGGAACAAGCACCACATTCCTCAGCTGCAGGACTAGTTTGGGGCACACTGAGCAGTGGGCTTCAAACAGGTAATATCCCCAGCTCTTAACATAGACAAAGCTCAACATCGTGGATGCACAGCAACTTAGAAAACATTTTCACTGATTTTCCTGAGGAAATGCACAAATCTCTCTTTCGATCTCTTTCAACCCAAAATAAGCATTCTACACTGAATGAAGGGAAGCACAATCCTTGGCCGAATGGGTGTTTCAGGTTTCCACCCTTCCACTAACAGGTAATTTTTAAATCAAGCCCCCCCAAAATCTGCACACCTCCCAGTTGCACTAAACACAACAGTTTGATTCTTTTTTTGGACCGTAGGATAAAAAGCGGCGTTATGACTAGCTGTATTTTAGGGCAGAAATCTCCTGTGTCCATCCCTAAGCTACCTAACCTTCTGAGGAAAACGCTGAAAATTGCAAATCTGTCCCTTAAGATCTTATACTGTTTCTGTACCAACAAATCTAATTGCACTTGCCACACTGTACTTTTTCAGATACTTATCTGAAGAGAAATGATGTTACCCTAAATCAGCTTTTTAATATAAACACACATGCATGTGCTGTTTATTGTACTTTAAAAATACAAAAAAAAAAAAAAAAAAAAAAAAAAAAAAAAAAAAAAAAAAAAAAAAAAAAAGCAGGGCGCAGAGAAAGTTCTTCAAACTGCATTTGGAGAGTGACCTAAGATGTGGGAAAGTTGTCTATTGCTTATGTTATTTTTTTCACCCACTTTTGAGTGCTTTGAGGCTACATTTCCCCTGAGTTATGACAGATATTGCCACCCACCTTAGTTCTTCCTGCCTCTGCCCTAACAGAACCTCTTTGTTGTTTTATCTAATCAGATTCAGAGGCCCTGCTAGAGTTGGCTCTTTCAGACTGTTCAAAGCGGTTATATTTCTTATTTCCCAGGCTTCAGAAGAACTAAAAATAACCAAGTGAAAATCTGAAATGCAAAGCTAACATTCCTGCCAGTGTTAAGCAGATATGTTGTCAGGATCAACGAAAGATGTTACAGATCTGAAAAATTTTAATAAATCAGAATACTTAATTTTTCTCTGCAGAATTTTCTGAGTTTGATCTTTCTTAAGCCACCAATAAAATTGTATAAAAATATTTACCTTAACTTTTTCTAAACAGAACACATGCAGACACATGCAGTGCGTTTTCAGACAAAAAGAAAAACTTCCTACAAAACTTTCTATATGCAAAGGAGAAATATTCAAGGCAGATGAGGGTTTGCAGTTCAAATGATCTCAGGTGGAAGCGACCCAAGCTGTTTTTCCAGTCCCACAGAGTAGGAATTGTAAGCATGTTGCCTGATGCCAAGAACTGAGAATTTTCACTGGCAAAGAAGGACCCTCAGTAGGCACAGGGCAGCATCATTAGAGTAAATCAAAAGTGCTACAGTTAGTCAAACCAGCCATGTTTGTATCTATCTTTGCATAACAATTTTCCCAGGATTTCTCAAAAGTGACAGAAGGGATCTTGCACCGCTAGCTGGATTATACAGTGGAGCAGTTTTCCAACAAGTTTATAGAGAATCAGGAAATGAAAGAAAAAGTGTTGTGAAATTTGGCAAATGCACTTTAATCTGAGAGAGTGATAAGCACCTTTAATTATTGACTGCAAACAATCACCCTCTTGAAAGAATTTTTAATCGCTTACAGTTGTTGGCCATAGGAGCGTTTCCTCTGTGATGGTGAAGGATTTATTCCTGCAGCCAGTAATTACAGCAACTTTGCACTTTTCCAGGGAAACCGAAAACTTGGCAGTACAGGGCATAACATTAAGGCAATTAAACATTTACACAAATAAGCCAGAGGGAGGATACATTTTCAAAAAGCATGAGAAACAGTATGTGTCTGCTAACTTCCAGAAAACGGGAAACGGCCAGCAACAGCCCAGTTCCAAACTCCAAACTTTGCGGCTCCCTTCAAGGGATGCAAGAAGAAATAAGATTTGTGACCAGTCTGAGTCTTTGGAATAAACTGAAACATGACACAAAATTTAGTTCTCAGCCCATGGAGAAAATTCATGATGGAAAAAACCCATAGGGTGAGATGCTGAGCTCAGGTACCGTAACTGAATCAACCAAGAATCCAACCCTTGGGATCTGAGGATTTTTTATCAGTGACCGAACAAAATGAGACCTGCAGTGAACCAAAAGTGAAAGTACTAAAAATGCTCTTTTAAACTACAATTATAGTTATGTGAATTATTTTATAACTAATCCTAATTTGACAGGCTATTTTCTCCCACATGGAATACAGTTCCATACAATTCTTTTTGTTTTATGTGCAATTTCTATTTATGGAAGGCTTTTCTTTTTTCTGATGTGCATACTGGAAACGGCTTTTATTGCATCTTCACTTAAGGAAGTCTCATCACGGTGAGCATACACAGAGAATGCAATTTTAACTTCTTAGTCCACCACTCTTTGTTTGCTTTTGATTCAGTAGGAAACTGTTAACCCTTAAAAAAAACATAACCAAGAATACGGTGAAATATTTATTATCATAATCTCGTATTTCACATATTTGCAAGTTCAGTACTGAAATACTATCTGATGCAATGCTTCAGCCAAAGTGAATGTGGCAGAGGTTTTTGATTTTTATTTAATATGTTTTTCCCCATTGACTTTCATGGACGATACAAAACTGAAATTAGACAACAGAATAAATGTGTGGATAGTTTATTCCTTTTAATTTTGCCATTAATCTTTGGAAATTACTATAATAATCCATGAAGCCTCATGTTTTTGCCATTTAGCAAGAAAAACATATGTATTATGTGTGCACACGCCACATATTTAAATGAGAAGCCAATGACTACAGCAGCAAAATCTGGTTTCATAGAAGTCAACAAAGGTTTCCCACCCATGTCAGCAGAGCCTGAAATTTACCTTATAATTTGGGGGTCTGTCCAGCAGGATCTATTTTAGAATTTGCATACATCCTTTGCTTTATTATCACTGCTGCCCAAATTGCTATGTTCCTGGCTGAAATTCATGGCTAGCCCCACTCTCCCATTTTTTAAGTTCTGTTGTTAAGAGCTCTTGAGAAAACTGCTTGGCAGTTTTTGCCAACAACTGGTTGGCATTAGAAGGAAATTAAAATCTTTTAAGTGGCTATTGTGCATGTTATTTGAATGCACTGGATGACATTTCAACACCAGGCAATGCCTCCTCTCCACCACAGTCATCAAGAGTGGTTTAGGTTTTTTCCTTTTCCATATGGGCACTGAGGTTTCCAACAGCATTGATCCCTCTGCACATTTTTCTATACTTTGTACAAGGCTCTTTGAACCTATTTCTGCAAACAGAAAAGCTTCAATGTGCAACAGTTTTTTAGCAGCTTGAAGGACTGAGCCCTTGATGTGATTATTTGATCGTATATGAAGTAACTCTCATGATCAATGAATGATGTCACAGCTATCGCTTTGAAGTTAATAGTAAAATTTGCATTGGCTTAAATCTGAGAAGGATCAAGGCACGAAGCATGACTGGCATTCTTTTAATTAATTTCCATATTTCTTTTTAAATTCTCATGTCTCACTCCATGCTTTTTCACACGACTAGAGAAAAGAGTCAATGTTGGAAATTGATGTTTTCACCATCTGTAGGCTGTCGTGTGTAACAAATTGTTCTAGTATATTAGCTTATGTGGGCATTCTGTCCTTGATCAGCTCCCACATTTCCCACAGACAGCAGAAGCTGCACATAAAGACAAAAAAAAAAAAAAAAAAAAACAAAAAACAAA
>VZUI01083400.1:0-31801 GCA_013401135.1 Cettia cetti
GTCCGGGGGAGGCGCTGCCCGCCGCCGCCTCCATCGCCCGCGCGGCCGGCACCTGCCGCGGCTGCCGGTGACCTGCGAGCTGGCCCCGGTGCCGCGGTGGCTGCGGAACTCTGCGGTGAGCCCCGGGCGCGCTGTCCCGCCGGCGGCCCCGGGCCAGCCTGGAGGGCCGAAGCAGGGTCCGGTGGCCGTGCCGGGGAAGCGCTGCGGCTCGGCTAGCCAGGTACGGCGCCTCTCCCGCGGCGGCTGTCGCTCGCGGCAAGCCCGACGTGGAGCGCGGTATCTCCCCGCGCAACGGGAGCGCAGTAATGCCGTGTTCAGCATGAAAGTTCAGAAGATTATTTCAAATCAGCACCGATTCTTGAAGGAAAGTGGGTTTCGTTAGGCAAAAATAAAGCCAAGGAGCCCAAGGCTTTACGGGAGCTTGCCAGCTCCTGCGCGCAGGATGCTCACTGCCGTCCCGCCCTGGGAAGGGGAATGCGAGGTGACACCTCAGTGCAGAGACCTCTTCGATGGAGCTGTCTTCAAAGGGAGGTTAAGTTGTGCTGCCTTAAACTTAAAATAATGGATGCCTCCTGTTATTTTGCTTTAATTACCTATTTACTTCACAGGATAGCCTCATAAGATAACATTTAATTTCGTAAGTGACCTGAGGGAACTAGAATCAAACACTTCAGAGAGGTCTTGAAATAATCTTTCAAATCCTGTTTCTTAACAGGGCAAATTCGAGCAGTATCGGACAAGGGAGCTTAAGAGAACACAGAGCGCTACTGAGCAGGCACTTTTCTAGTGCATTTGTCTGGAGAGTCTTCTAAGAGACTACACTCCCTAAAACAGCCCTCTTTCATTTGTTACATTGAAGCGTCCCAAATGGAGCTACCCTGATAACCCCGCTGGGGGAAATAAAAGTACCAACTGTGGCAAGACCCTAAATGCAACCTCATTTGGTGCATGTTTGTCTGAAGGACTGTAAAATTATTTCAAAAAGAAGAATACAAAGGATTTTGGGGGCGGGGGGAAATTTAGCATTTTAGTTCTTTAGAGATATTATATTGTGAAAGAGTTCCTCTTTTCACTGCAGTAGGACAAAATACAGTAGATCTTTCTTCAGTGGAGACATGAATGGATGTTTTGCATGGCAGGAATCTTTTGTCTGGCTTAGTGTGTACAGTACCATTGATATATTTGTGGTTGCTGTACTGGAAATCCTTTTTTTTTTTAGAAATCTGTCTCATTCAGGCTGCAGCATATCTTCATCACTTGATGCTGAGTGCAGCTTACACAGCTGGGAGTGCACATTGTGCACCTTTTTTTTTTTCTTTTTTTTTTTTTTTTCCTGAAGAATTTGGAGTTTTCGGAGGCCTGGACAAACAGCAAAACATCCACAACAAACAAACAAAAATGTTTTGTGTCCACTGTGTATTTCCTGTCCTGGAGATTCATAAAATAGAGATAAAATCAGTTACTTTTAAAACATTTAACACATGGTGGGAGTGTGGTAGTGAATTCTGAAGTGATCTATATCGTACAACTCCAGTTGCCTTCCTGCCCCATCCTCTTTGCCTCCCTGCAATTAGACAGGTCCTGCATGAATTGAGAGGAGGAGGATGGAGTTGGCACAGAACCTGGCTAAAGCACATTCATTGCTTTAACCAGGGGAACAAAACCCAAACTCAGCCAACAGAGGGTGACATTTGTGACACAATGACAGGGGCTTCTGGAGAATGATTTAAATGGGAAAAAAAAACCCCAAACCCTCCATTTCAGTTCTTGTATACAGAGTTTGGAATGTGGGGCTGGCATTTGTTTTATAGTTTAAGCTTCTTGCCCAGTGTAAGGCACCAGTGAGATGTGGGTGCAATTTACAACATGGAGAGAGAGCTTGCCAGCAGCTGAAGCAACATGTACCAAGCTTTGCTAGCAAGGTCTTCCTTCTCTCTCAGCAAATTGCACCTTTACTAGAAGTCTTTGCAGGCACAAATGCCTATGATCCTACTTTGAGATGTCCTGGGTTATATTAATATGTCACCAGAAGACTGGCCTAAGACCAAGGTCTTCGATACTTCCTGGAATTTTTCATTCCTGCAAGTCTGAGCTACCATCCATTTATGCAGACTTGTGGGCTTTTGCAAATATCTCTCTGTACCCTTAATTTTGTTATTTAGTTTTGACAATTAAAACAGTGGCATTTTCTGTCCATATACAGAGCCACCTTAGAAACATCATTTCCAAGACAATGGAGAGGTTATCACTTTTCACCAGTTACTGTGATTAAAGTCATCCATAGCACCATTTTAGAGAATTTATCAGCAATAAGAACTTCTATACAGATGTGTGTAAATAACTTTATTTTGGAAAAGGGCCACTATATGTAGAGGAATTTCTTATTGCATTAAGAATAACCTGCCTAGCCCAGACCTAATAATTAATTGACATGGGTCTGCCACACTGAGAGTTTTATTCCAAGAAAAGATTCTTGCTGATATTTTTATATCAAGGGCTGATATTTTCACACAAGGGCCAGGGCACTGCAGCTGTGGGTGTGTGTGTGGTTCTCAGTCCTGTTGTGTGACTGTGTGGTCCACACACCGTACTGGATGCTGAGAAAGTTACGTGCCTTTACACTTTTCCATGTGGCATACACCTAGCTGGCACACGAGTCTGAAATTATAGAGGTTCTTCAGTAAACTCTTGAGGGCCTTCAGCTAAATTACTGCATACGTATGGCAATATACAGTCATGCTTGGAGAGGGCTGAATTGATCACGTTTGGTCACAAGCAAGACTTAAGCTGCTGCATGCAGGGCAAACTTGTTTAAATTCATCTTCTGTCCCCTTTGTTACTTATGGAGGGAAGAGGCACAGACACCTTTAACCTGAAATAATCACTTTCAATTGCAATCAGTCATGAGCGCTTAGATTCCTTTAAATTCCTTCCTCTGACAAGGTTAATCCTGTCCTAATCATGGCATGTATGTGTAATCTCTTTGCCCTGTATCCCAGCAACCAATAAATGTGAAAGCCAATCATTAAAAATTGTATCCATCTTACAGTTCTATAGGGATAGGGAAAATCAAATTTGTTTTCTCTTATTCTTTTTTCTTATATGTTCCAAATAAGCCTTTTGTTAAAATAACATAATGTAAGCTATATCAGTGCACTGAAAGCATTCAGTTGATCAAAATTTAGAGTTTAAATAGAATTTTTAGCCTGCAAAATCCTTAATATTTTTGTTTAAGCAAAACATAATTTTTATTTTTGTGTTATATTTAAATGTCCTACATCTGGAATTTTCCTTCTCCCTTTGGAAAAAGAAAACCACTAGATGTGCTTAAGGGATGGTTAGCTCTGACAAGCAGAGCTCAAAGGAGGAAGTGGAAGGAAGTGAACTGGGCCACATTCTGCACTGCTATGTTCTTAGCAGAGTCTCATAAGCCTTGCCAAGAGCATATGAGATCTGTTGCATTTGCTGACTTTGGTTATTTAAACTGTTAGCAGAATAATGCTTACAGAGTGCTGGAATAAATAAAAGATACAAGGTGTGTAAAGAAAATGAAAGTGATGTAGAACTTGGTGAGGCCAGGCAGAGCTCAGATGTACATGGAAGTGTGGGAGGGATTCTGTGTGCATCTTCAGTGTTCCTCCTTTCTCAACAGAGGGAACTCTTAAGCATTGATCCATTTGCATTTACTGCAACAGCAAACCAGCAGCTACACTGGAAGTTTGCAAGGAGTTAAGCAAGGGGCTCTTAAAGCCATACAAATTTTTCTGGAATAAGAGCTTTGTATACAAAACTGTACTGAATGGTAATTGTACAGCCTCCAAATAAATACAAACACCGAGTAAATATAGATAATCTATATAAACAAAGTTTTTATTTCTAAGAATAAAATTCTTCAAAGCATTTATACCTAATCAATCATAAGCTGGGCTTTGAAAAAGCTCCACTATTGATGGTGTTAAATTTGCTTTATGATCTGGGTAACCTACAGCTCAGTAAGACATTTCCATAACAGTACCTGCCTTGATGAAAAACAGCAAGCTTCTCCACTAAATATAGAGCTTTGCTTTTATTGCAGTCATTAAAATACCACATGGAAAGAAAACTCACATTTCTCAGTCCATATGTAATTTGGTGCACAACCAAATTACAACTTTTTAATGAGAAGTTAAGCATCCAAGTTGCCTGAGTCCTTTTGTTGCTTCAGTGTATTTTGCAAAAAGCTGATTTGATACGGCAGAGATACTGGAATTACAGGTGCTGTGGCATCAAAAGGGGATTTTCCAGAGGTTTGGTACTCGTAAGGTACTTTTAAATAATTTCTCCAATAATTACCCATCAACAGTCTTCATTCTTTTTTAGGTTAATGGATTAGCATCTCTGAGTGTTCATTGACATCAGGAGAGTGCACATCAAACCATTCAAAGACATGGTTCAATCAATGGGTCCATTCAGATATTTAAAGTGAAGCTCTAGGATGCCATGTGCTTTCTAGTTTTGCAATATTGAGACATGAAGTTGGATAAAGAGAATAAAGAGAGACATGAACTAAAGAGAAACTGAGGAGAAATTTACAGTAGAAAAAAAATCTAAAACATTTACACACTGATAACGGCAACAAGAAAACTCTTTCATTATACAGCTGCTGAATAGAAAGGCATATGCTTCTTTTCCTAAATGAAAACTCTGGATATAACATTAATTTTCAATTGCACATCTAAACTATGTAATCACCTTATTGCTTGCTGCTCTTTTGCTGCAGTGTCTTGTTACACTATGGAACCCTGAAACTAAGACAATGTTATCTTTATGATGCTTCCTTCCTTTGTTACCCCCTACAGTGTTGTGTGTGTTCAGACCAAAATAATTTTAGAGGACAAAAACTGATAATGACTAAGTTTTGATCAGGTTCTGCCATTAATCGTAGAATGAGCTACATCCCTTGGTTTTTTTGTTTTTGTTTTTGTTTTTTTTTTTTTTGTTATTTATCTTTTGTCACCTTAAAAACAGATTGACAAATGTTTGCCTGCAAGAACTTACCAATGCCTGCAAAGCATACAATTAATTTATAGGCTCCTTTGTTATCGTTGATTCAGGACGGCTCATATAATGATATGTGAAACTCTGAGTTCTTCAGAGGGCATTATAGCAAAAGGTTTATTGAAAGACAAACTCTTTATACAGTGTTTTGGTACAATGAATGGGATTGGTCATTTAGAACAACACCTTCTTGTAAACATCTTTACCAGTAAACAAGCTGGAAAAACACCAGGTGTCAGGAAGAGGCTATCTACAAGGATTGTTTTGGGTTCCTCCTTACGATTTCCCAGGCCAGAGTGAGAGTGTTGTGTACTTGGCTTTCTCACAGGCTCAAAGCCACTGCCTGGAGCCTAAAAATCTATTTTCTGACCACTGTCATTTCCCACACTTTGTTATAATTTTTTTTAAGACATGAGTGCTAGAAAAGGTCTCCAGGTTGCCATACTGACAGCCCTTCCTGTTCACTGCCCTGGGTCATACACTCAGAGGATAATGCATATACAGAAGTTAAATCCCCACATTCATCATAGGCTGTCATAATCTATGAATCTGTACTTGTAAATTATATAGAGTCTCTCTTGAATCTTCATAGATTCCCAGCCCCTATTTTATCCTGTGTCAAGAAATTGAGACAATCACCTTGAGGGAGAGGATTGTCCCCCTCTCTACCCTTGTGAGACCCCAGCTGGAGTACTGCATCCAGGTCTGGGGTCCTCAGCACAAGATGTGGACAAGGCAATTTCCCACTCCAGGAGAAGGAACTCAGCAGCTCTTCTGGAACCAAGCATTAATATTTTATCAACTGACAAATGAGTAGAAAAATAAGTCAGATATTTTCTGCTAGTTGTAAATGAGTGACATTTCTTTTCATCTGCATGTCTGGATCCTAATAATTAGACCCTTTCAGTAGGTGTTTCTCACTCATAAGCCTATGAACTGGCAGTGAGTTTCTTGCCTGTGTGGCATAAGTTCCTTCATTTGCATTCTTGTTTCACTAACACCTGTTAACTTTTACTTCTGCCCACTCTTAAAAGACATTTTCTATGGAAACCAGGAAAAGTAGCAAATAGTTCTTGAATAATAAAAAACTAGCCTTAATTTTGTTTTGTAGCATCAGCCTTTGTACTTCTTTTAGACAAGTGAGAAGTAGAATGAAAGTAATTTAATTTTCTCCGTCATTTTCAAGCCAAAGAAGATAGCATTGGGATGTTAAAGCTATAGGAGCACAATTTATGCATTATGCAGTAAGCTGGCTTCTTGTGCTTCACTTATGAATTGAAAAACCTCATAGTTAATAGGATTACACATTATTCCAGGAACAAGAACAGGCCAGTCTTACAGATATGAGCAAGCCAGGAAAAGGTATGCATCATTGCCCTCCTTTTCTGTTCTTTTGTGCTCTGTCATCATGTTGTTCCGCACAAATGCAGCACTTACAACCATGACCCCGCACCCATTTTCTTTGGTGGAAGTAGTATGGGAAGCAAACACCTCTATGACACAAAAAAAAAAAAAAAAAAAGGTCAGTCAGAACATGTCTCAGATTAGTGTTTCTAGTCAGTCCTAGATGTGTCTTCTGCTTAGACTGATGTCTGGTTTTGGACAGAGAAGTTGTAACTGCAGCTTTTGTTCACATTTCACATTAATTAGGAGTATAACTATCATGCTGCAGCCCTGCTTTTTTCTAGAGTACATTCCAGGGGACTTCTCTGGATAGAAATGCATAGAGAGCATGCTAGAGCTGGCTGTCATGTCACTTAGAAGAAAAGGTCTATGTTCTCATGTAGCTCAAGTCTTTCCTTGGAAGTTAATCTCACAATCAGTAAATCTGTTACTTTAATATTTTCAATTTATGCCATTTGGATTGGGGAATTAAAAACCAGAATTATTTAATCTATGGACCACTTGCAGTCATTGCTGAGTGGTAAATATTTCTCCAGATACAATACAGCAGGACATTTTGCTGTACACATGTTCTAGGAGAGTTTGGGGATTCCTTTCACTCCATCTTCAGAGGTAAGCCTGTTCCTGTCCCACAGCTTTGGGTGGAAAACATAGCTCAGAATAGCCAGGAGTGTTCTTTTTCCATTTCATGCATTGCAAATTTAAAAGTAAAAAAAAAAAAAAAAAAAAAAAAAAGGAAAAAAAGTCTATGTATCTATGTAACCACACTAACTATATTATATAGGGTTTTATTTTTTGTAAGTATTTTACAGGTAGCTCATATGCTTTGGCAATTACATTCTTTCCATGACCAGAAATTAGCTCTTTGTTCATAGTGACCTTTTCATGGCAAAAATGCTCTGAGACTCAATCTGTTCCTACAAAGCAAGTTTCGGGATTCCTTCTTTAGAGTACTGCGTTACTCTCAATCCCGTGGAGTTATTACAAGAATCTTTGTTTTAGTCTAGTCAATCCAGCTCTCTCTGACTTTGGTCAGATTAAAAGGTTACAGTTTTGGCTGCCTTCATCAAGTTTATCATGAGTCACAGCTAATTGCTGCCTCCCGTGGCCAAGATCCTGGGTGACAGCACTGTACCCACTTCTCCAATACTCTGGATTCTCTTCCTGCTTTGCCAGATATCACTAGCAGTCCTATTTTGGTCTCAGTCTTCTCCCCATTTAGTTGTGTGATTAAACCATAACTCATTACGTCAATTATATTTAGCAAAGCAGCTGGCTTCCAGATCTGTATTCCCTGATATTCTCAGGCTGCTTTTGTGCCTATGGCAAAGCAGGAGGACAGGTACTCTCAGCAAATCTTCCTTTGCATCAGCAACGGGTGTGAGCACATTTTCTACCCTTTCAGTTCTCTCTCTGCTTGTTCCTGCTTTCCTAACCTAACTCTAGCATTCTTGGTCATGCCCAGCACGTTTGCAGAGGGTCCCAGCATCCAGGTCTCAGCATGGCCACCCTGTAACTTTCTTGTGTCAGCTGGGGCTAAGAAAACCTTTGTTGCTTTCTTTCATCTCTTTTTGTTTCCTGATAACATTGGAGAGGATGCACACCAAAGGAAAGATTGCCTACTGCTTCCTAGTTGCCCTGGGAACATTTGTCTAAACTTGTATCTTAAAGCACCATTCTACAGAGAGATCTCTCCCTATCTCCTTAAACGTACTCAGGCACTTCCCTGAGTGGGATGGCATATGAAAGCAGCAACCTTCATTTCCAAACACTCTGCTTTAAACCTACTGCCAGATTATTCCTCATATTAGCCATCAAATTGTAGGTTAGTTCAAATAGAAATGTATCTACAGAGTTATTTAGTGTTTTCCTAATATTCTACATTTCAGGAACACACATGAGCAAGTACATTCCCAGGGGTGAGAAAAAGGAATAGGTAAGAATCTTACACAGTAGACATAAATTATTCATCTCTATTTCCTAAAATTTACTGCAGCTATTGATGGTTCCATTCTGGGCCAGAATGAGGGAGTCACTTCAGACAAGCAATCGACCCTTTGGCCATACTGTGGACCTGTCACATTTGCTATCACTACACAAAGGTAGTTTCTGCCTCCATATTCTCTGTGTTCCAAACAGGTAAACATACAGAATAGGCAACGCCTTACTGCCACCACGCCTTCCAAACCTCTGCCCACATCCCTGTGCTGTGCACAATCAGTGGGCCAGCAGCTACCTTGAGCTTCCTAATACACTGTTGGACCCCTCCTTACAGGTTTTCTGTTCAGCCATTGGGGAGATGCTATTTCATTTCCTTCTGGAATGCAAATTGCTCTCCACAATAAACACCTTTTTTGGATTGCTACTGATTTTTCTGCTGTAAAAAAATATGATAGAGCCAAATACAGTAATAACAAGCCCCAGATGGTAATTAGAACACAAAGCTTAATCAGTTCATATTGTTATCTTTTGCTCTTCCCATTGTCTTAATCCAGCCAGTCTCTGTTCCTGCTCCTTTGCCAGGAAGTGTGATTCTGGCTTTTCTGTATGGCGCAATGCAGATCTGTGACACTATACAGAAACATTTTATAGACTGAATATGTGTAATCATGAAGAATGTCAATCTCCAAGGTTAATGGAGCAGTAGAAATGAGATGTAAAGAGTTACTGAAGTGAATAGGCAGAAATGAAGGTTTTTTCCCAAACTGCTGACTCAGACAGAGTGTACCTTCAAAAGCACAGACTCTACATGCTTTGCATAATTGGAAATAGATTTCTGAAGTCATTGTTTATATAGCTCTATATGACAAATGAGATTTGCATATTAATTTAAAGTTAAAAATTATTCTGTCTCTTCAAGAGAAATACCTCCACATTTAGTAATAATAAAAGCAGAGAAAAAACAAGGACAGGCTTGTAGCTGGAACAGACCTCTACATCATGCCAGCAGTTTATCTAAGAAAAACATAGGTTTTCATTTCTAATAATGATTCATCCTGTAAAATGGAAGACTTAATTTGCTTTTTCAATAACACCTGTATCTATTTGTATAGAAGCAAGTTCATTGCTTTACAGAGAAGAGAGGATGCATAACAGAAAAACCTAAATCAAATATTACCAGTGAAAGACAGTAATGTTGCTTTCTTTCCTTTTTGAATATAGAAGAAAAAAAGGAAGAAAATTTTTCATTTGTTTCTTTTTATTTTAGTGTTTCCTTTATCTATGAAACTGATCTAGACAACTGATATTGTCAGCAGTTATTTTGTGTGCTAAAGCAGATGTATTACCATGGGTCAAATCTATATTTAAGAAAATATAAACTCTTTTGAAATGGAAATGTTCATTTGGGGAAAGTTCATTAGATTGCTTCCTATATTTGGATTCCAGATAGATTCCTCTATCTAATAAATTTCACTAAGTTTCAGTTATTTACCTTAGAAACATGTGAGTAGATACAGTATAGTTGGATACTGTATGATTTTAACATGATTTGTGACCTTTAGACTCTTGAGTGAAATTTTCCAAGGTGCTCATTTTGAGGCCAACACTGTGCCCTCAGTCAGTACTGAATGCCAATTGTGTTCACTGGGAGCATAATGAGGCCAATAGAAAGCACATTTGTAACCCCCCCACCCCCGCCTCTGTCCAGAAACTGAAATCACTGCTTCAGAAAGGCCTCATTGTGGGTGATTAGTTGAGGGGAAAATACTGAGGAAGAGTGTGCAAAAAGTACACAGGCAAAATGCTTAATGCCGCATAAGGAACGGAAAAGTCCTAACTTCGTTTGTATCTCAAAGGAACATTTACCATAATTATGTCACTAGCAAGTACTCTTCTTCACGAATCTGCTCTAAAAATAACAACACTGAAATTACTTCATCAAGCATGAAATACCCTCTTTTAAGAATAGTCTTCCATGCTATGTTTTATCTTAGGCAGCAGTAGCTTAAGAAAAGTGAATGGTCTGATATGTTTTTCTCTCTGTGCTGCTGTGTTTGCGAAAAAATGTGTATATTAAGAATTCTCACATTAGATCCAAAAACCCTTCCTGGAATTGTTCTTTCTTACACCCTATTTTACAGTTCATCTTAGACCATGCACGTGATTTAGTTGCAGCACTAAACTGGTAGTGACAGCTTTTAACGTGCTGCACCTCCATTTTTCCTGTTGATTTTGTGAATGTTTAAAAAAAAAATTTAAAAAATTTAAAAATCTGTTGAACTTTTGGCATAAAACTGTAGCTGCTACTGTAGCTAAATTGCTGTTAAGCGTCTAGGTGATAAAAGCCTTCTCCTACGCCTGTCACTCTGAACAACACCATTGTCAGGAAAATGTATGCATCTTTTTCCAGTAAGGATAAGTACTGTGATAACTAGCATTTAGACAAGACACTGCGCTGATTGTGAAATGCATTAATGGATGTGTCACTATTTAAAAAGAGCATATCTAATGGATTGTTTATATATGCTGTCTCACTGTACTTATCTATTTATTTATAGGATATTTTTAACATAAAATTGCACAGATCAAAGTAGAACTCTCCTGTGACCTGCTCACTTCAAGGACCTGCATTCAACAGAACCAGTTCCCTGCCAGTCGTGTACACCACTGAAGGAAAATGGACATACTGAACAGCCGCCACTTTTTGTACTTTCTGCCTACCACACGCCTTGTCATCTTATTAGCAGCTTTGAGCACTGCTGAGGATGTGAGTAACAGCACTTTCAACCGCACTGACACACACACGGGGGCCGCGCCTGCGGTCATCTCCCGCATCGACCACATCATAGTCAAGGAGGGCCACAGTGCCTTGATCGACTGCAATGTCCAAGGGAGTCCCAGTCCACGTTACAGATGGTACAATTCCAATGGCCGCCTGCTCCAAGAGGAGGAGAATAAAGGTAGGATCTTAGTAATAACATTGAGGTAGCCCGTCCAGAGACACTTCTGATTTCAGCAAGTTGATAAATTACCTGAATTTAATGACCTGGCTGTGGTATTTTCCTGTGTGAAAATAAATGTAAGCCTGGTGGCAGTTATAAATTTTTTATGCACACCTTGGAAGAAAACAGGAACTTTTTATGTGTTATTTATAGCAACACATAGCAAGAAGCTGAAGCAATTAACAGAAGGTGTAGACAGGCCTCTTTTCATTGGAAGACTTCGGGTCTGTTCCTGTTTCTCATTCTGTCCTCCTTTGTTCTTCTCTGGCACCACAAAAAGATTAAAAAGCTGTTTCCCAACTCAAAGGAGGATTCTCATGACACATGAGAATAGTTTGTTGGCGCAAACTCAACACAGCTAACTCCCTGATATGCCTGCTGTCTTTATGTGCACTGCCATGGTAGTGTGAGAAACAGGAGATGCCCTGACCAACCAAGTGCAAAACCTATAATAGGGCAGCAATCAGAAGGACAGGCCAAATTTGAGCCTTCCTGGCTTTAGTTAAGGCTATTCGGTGGCATTTGCCAGAGACCATAATTACACAAGAGCTTATTTTCCTTAAATGGAAGGTTTGGGTGATAATCCTAGTTATACTTCTAGGGAGAGTTTGAGGGGAGTGTGGGTATATGAAAGGTGTTTTTCTCATGTAATCCTTCCATAGAGACTGCTTTGTTCACTGCATGATGAAATAAACTCTTAGTTGTAAGACAGCATGCCTAACTAATAGCTGACCTGACAGAGAACTCTGCTGTGACGGGTGTAACGATTGACCCAGCTTAATGTGAAAGTGCAGTGTGTATCTGTAAGAGCTTACTGCATAGCTGGGTATGCTTTACAGTACAGCAAGTTATCATTTTCTGAGTAAAGCTAGAGAAAGGAACTACTTGAGCTACTAAGTAGACTTTCAAACATGATTTATGTGGTTGTGGCAACATACAGCAATTAGTGTGCTGTAGTGTTTTGCTAAGGTTCACTAACAGAAAATTTCCCCTTTAGTTAGGCATCTAAATTTAGGTCTTTGTGTAGTCAGCTGAGAGAGGTAGCTTAAACAAACATTTAGATAGGTGAGCAAAAACTTTGACCAAATCAGTAAAAAGTGCAGATGTAGTATTAAGACAACATCACTTTAATTTAGAATTTCAACAGTGCAATACCTGCTTTAAGAAACTGTCTTTCTGTAAGAAATGTTTCCTAGCTTGAGACCTTTCTATGTGGTGTTAAGTATGGCATTGAAGTGTTATCAAAACCCAGCAATGATACCTTTTCTAATCACTGTTTTCTTATGTGGGTCAATATGGATCCACTGGCATAGACCCAGTCACTGAGTCACAGTTAAGTGGCATTATGTCATTTAGAACAGCTGGAGCCAGGATACATCACAAGGCATCTTGTTATTTCACAATTAATATAAACCTTCTTTGCAAAAAGGACCAGCATTCCAATTCAAAGAAATACAGAGCAGCAAATACTCTGATTTTTTTTGTTGTGCTGGAGGTGGAGGAAGAAGTGTCATCTGTTACAGATGCTAACATTTCTTCTTCAATGGAGTTTTCCTCTGAATTTGCCTAACTTTAGCAGATTGGGGTGATTTTTTTTTAATGTGAAGGTCTGATTTAGACTGGGCTTT
Source organism: Cettia cetti (assembly GCA_013401135.1). Lineage (NCBI taxonomy): Eukaryota > Metazoa > Chordata > Aves > Passeriformes > Sylviidae > Cettia > Cettia cetti. Next base: position 13,013 of record VZUI01083400.1, read on the forward strand.
TATTTATTCTGCATTTTTTAATTGCAGGCAAAATGATTCAGCTGTTTTCAAGAATTATGCTAGAGTAAAAAATATTGTTTCAGTTAAGTTAAAACTTCTAAGTAAGAGGATAAAAAGATGTAATTAAGAGCTGTCTGTACACATGAACTGAGGCAGAGATCTTGTGGGAATACTTTCTACATAGGCTTCTACTGGAGATAATGTAGAAAAACCAATTTGGGTAAGCCATGTTTAATTAAAAAAAACTTTGAACATCGTAAAAGCCCATAACTACTCTGAATTAAAGGGATTTTTGACTAAGGAGTTTTAGAATTGCCCACAGTTCCTTCCTCAAAAGAAATAAGAAAAAAAATAGAACAATCTTTTTAACAATGAAAGAACTTCTGTGAAAAGGATAAAACAAATGTAGAAGCAAAGTATACACCAACCTGTGGCAGGACTGCAATTCTACCTTGTGATTTACATGATTGCACAGGGATTTTGTGTAGGTTTTGTTCTCTGATCACTAGTTCTGTGTCTTTTTCAGCTGGCTTAATAGACTTAAATAGCAGCTGGTTAGGTTAGGTTTAAGAAAAAAAAGACTGTTGGTAAAGACAGGTGGACACCTGAGATTCCTTTTTGTGGGAGGTTATTGAAATTACTACATTCAGCAGGTATCTGTCAGGAATGGCTTGGGATTGTATTACAGAGACTGAAAACAGTTGAGTCTTCCTCTGAGCAGCAGTATGTACTAGCTGATCTTGTTGGCTTATATCAGACTTGGTTATTGCTTCAAAAGGAAATCTTCTGTATGACATCTCCCTGTATGAAGCACTCAGAAGGCACAGAGGCATTCCACTTTCTGACAGTTCCCCACCAAGTGAACACTTCCAAAAATGGGTTTACACAAAGGAAATAATTGGCACCAGGCTTTCCTGATGGAATTGACTTACATTTTTTATAGCAAAGTTGCAATTTAAGAAGTTATATCACACCAAATAAAGAAAAAAAATACATTGTCAGCTCTTAAATAGTGTAGTGGTATTTGAATAAAAATGAAGTTCACTTGAGGAAGTAAAAATCTTCATTCGTTACCAATATATAGTGGCAAGTACAGTAAATAGGTGATTCTTGAATCACTTTAGCAGTAACAGAGGTGACGGCTTTTTAACAAGTTGTTTCAAATGGAGTTTCATACCTAAATTGTTCTGCTGTGCCAGTTTCAAAGAATATGAAGCACTTATGTATAGGAAATGTATATGTCCATGCAGAGGAAAAAGTTATCAATTGTATTACATTGATAGAAATTACTTTTTAAGGTAAAAGAAGTTCTCTTGTGGTGTGTAGAGGTTCTTATTGATAAACAAGGTAAATCCAAAACCCTGTCATGGCTCTTCTCCTTCCCATCTATTTTACTCCTCTTATCCTACTTCCCTCTCTTTAAAATCATACTTCAAAATCAGTTTCTCAACACCTCAGAGGGCAGGCAATGTAGTATATAATGTCTGAAATGTTAGGGTTTTTAAAGTTTACATTAACAGAATTATATGAGATACTGTAACATAGCACCAAAATAACCCATTTGTAAGCAAATGCATTGTCAGGGAACAAAACAAGGAGGGTTTAGTGAGTTTTTCTGCTTCACAATCCCATTGATCCTGTTCTTTGAGGAAGTGTGACCTGTGTTTGGGAGGGTCTCTGAAGTAGTCCTATCTTTGTAACTTAACTGACCACAAGATTTAGATAGATGTGATGCATATTAGCATTTTTTATGAGACCCTTTTAGGGCATGCTCTGACTATCCAGAGTTGATGTCAGGGATTTGATAATAACACAGCTAGGATCTCAGGCCTTTATGATGGTAAATTGTTTGACTTCTTGTGAACATTATTTCCTTCTTCTAAAACCTGAAGCCAGTTTGATAAAGCTGATGTTTAAGATTATGCTGGTCATGTGACAAAATACTTCTAAGTTACTCTGTTTCCTCTCCAACAGGAAAATGGTGGTTTCTTGACAATGGGCTACTAAACATTACGCGTGTGTCATTTGAAGACAGAGGTAAATACACGTGTGTCGCATCTAATCCGTACGGCAGTGTTAACAATACTGTGACACTGAGGGTTGTTTTTACCTCTGGAGATATGGGAATCTACTACATGATTGTCTGCCTTGTCGCTTTTACCGTTGTTATGATACTGAACATTACTCGGTTATGTATGATGAGCAGCCATCTGAAGAAAACCGAGAAAGCAATCAATGAATTCTTCAGAACAGAAGGGGCAGAGAAACTTCAGAAGGCCTTTGAGATTGCAAAGCGTATCCCAATTATCACATCAGCCAAAACGCTCGAGCTTGCCAAAGTAACCCAGTTCAAGACCATGGAATTTGCTCGCTATATTGAAGAGCTTGCTCGGAGCGTACCTTTGCCACCTCTCATCATGAACTGCAGGACTATAATGGAAGAAATTATGGAGGTTGTTGGTTTAGAGGAGCAAGGACAGAATTTTGTACGGCAGGCGGCAGAAGGCCAGGAAACCACTGAAACAGATGAGCTTTATATGATCCCAAATGCTTTGACACGCAGTGAATCTCCCACAGCTGACTCGGACGCATCATCACTGCATGAGCCACCTCAACAGATTGCAATAAAAGTGTCAGTTCACCCATTGTCCAAAAAGGACTGCATGGATGGTCAGTCCCAGGAAAGCGTGCAGTTGGACACCAAGGAAGAAGACACTCCTCAAACACCAGCACTTCCTGCAGAGCCCTCTCCTGAGCCTTCTGCTGAACTCAGTTCTGATGACGCAGCGTTGGCAAATGACAAAAATACATGTGTTATATATGAAAGCCATGTATGATAGTTACTCCTGAATCTATGCATAGCAGGAAAATCAGGTGGAGCTCTTTTAAAAATACATATTGTACTTGCCGCTAAGCCTTACCTGGAGACTATCATAGCAAAAGCATGTAAGTGGATTATTTGGCACTTTCTTCTCAGTTTGAGTTTAGTTTACCGTGATGTATGGCAGAGTAATTGCTATTACATTAATATTAATTGCTCTTTTTGATTAGGAGTATTTCAAAGAAACATTTACCTCAGCATTTTCTAGGTTGGAGTCACCTGTAGTGGCCTCCTGGAAGTCACTGGTAGTCTTTGATGTAGGACACTTGAACTTACTAAACATAAACAATGTTTTCCATTTTCCTCCTTCACTCTCGTTATTTCCATCTATTGCATTTTTGCAAATATTAACTTGTGAATTTGAAATATTGCCCAAGAGGGCAGCACTCCAGTAGCCAAATAAGATCCTAATAGATCCCATTTACAAAGCCTGTTTGCTCAGCTGCATTGTGATTTAGAGGGCTATTAAAGAAAGTTAAAATGTTTCCATTTCATTTGAGACCACACTGCTTAGCCACAGGGGAAATAGTTTTCCCTTTTTATGGAATGAAGATGCCAACAGTCGTTAGTTTTGCTTGAAGAAACAAGTTTGAGGTGTATATTACAGATGGGAAAGCCCATAAACATCTTACAGAAAGTTGCAGTCCAACAGCTCTGTAGGGTTTTTTTCATAGATTTGAGCATTTCCTACATTTCCAGAACTTTATATGGAAAACAGCTGCAAATATGCAAGATGTCTTGTTTCGAAGTAATTTGGAAGCAGTAACTGTGTACTACCTTACCAGAAGATATGCAGGTTCCATAACAGTCCTGCAAATGCCAATAATCAGTTGATGGCAAGGCTGAAATGGCAAAATACCCTTTTATTTGGCTTCTTTATTTTGTGCAAATTCATATATTCTGAAGATCAAGCCTAAATTCTACATAAACATCAGTTTGAGAGTGTTGTATCCAAACTGAAAAAAAAAATCAAGTGTCCTATAAAATAAATTACAAAGACAGTCATGCAAACTGCTAAGTGTGATATAATTGCATTGAGATTTTGAGAACCTCCTACATGTAGGATGTTCACTCCTTGAGTACATGTGACTCTACCCCAGTAAAGCTTTAATGTTCGCAGCAATTGTGGCATTAAAAAGGATCAACATTTCTGCCAGGAAATGCCAGGAGTGGAAGGGAAATGATTATTTGTCTTGCAGGTAGACAATAAAAAGTACCTTCTCTGCAGTGAGTCTGGAAGAAAGCACTTACAAGGAGTTTGTGTAGGGTTAATAGCAAATTGCTTAATTACCTGACGTATTTTGTTTGGAACTAATGAACAATCTATGACCTTACAGTGTTTAAGAAGGATTGTAGTATATAGATACTTAAAATAAATCTGGAATCAGTATATTGTAGAAAAAGAAGTCTCTTGGGTCTGTGGGAGATGATGCATGGATGGCTCTCTGGATATTTTAACGAAGCAGCCACATCTCCATAAAGTGTCCATTGGAGGCAATCTGTTATATTAACTGCACAGGCAATCAAGACCAAAGTCAATGCTGAAGGTACAAAAAACCCCTTGATGATGAACTGAGGTCTTACGTCAACTTCCTCATGTTAAAGCGCAGAGCCTCACCAGCAGTGCAATACAGGAATACCCCACAACTTACATAGGTGATGCAGAGAAGGCTCCATATTTATCTTTCTGTGGTTATTAAAAAAAAAATTACATGTTTAATAATAGACTTCAGATTTTACAACCAACTTGTGAGAAATGGCAGCATTCAGATGTCTCCTATTTTTTTGTGCTCACCACAGTGGCAGGTTTCTATACAAAATGCATTTGCACATGCCCAAAAGGAAACATGCAAGGGCAAAGTCCCTTTTAGGAACGTGACTGGAAATATTTGAGTTCCAGCAAAGCAATATAAATGTAAAACAGAAGAGAATACCTGAAGAGAATACCATAAAGAACCTCACTTCTGACCAGTGTGATTGACAATAGTATGATGCAAATTGGTAACTTTTGTCTGAATCCAAAGGACTTTTCTGTTTAGTGTTCACATCAGTTTTTCAAGTTACTTGATTTGCTTCTGATATGAAAAAGGACAAGGGCAGAAACAAAAGCAGGAACTTGCACTAAACTCCTCTAATTCATCTTAACCTCCTGAGAAGAGATACATTGAAGTTTCTGCCTATCCAGCATTTACAAACAATGCCCATGCATTCTAAAGTTACCTACCTGCCCAACTAAGATTGCACAGATAAGCAAGGATGTTCTCCTTGAAAGCATAAAAATAGCATTTTAAAATACACTTTAAATTTTTTAAAGTTGTAAAAATATTTATTACAGTATTTTAATTTTAATCTTTTTAAACTATGAAGTTTTTACAAGAGAGATCAGACTCCTTCATGTATTTATATGATATTCTGACCCTGACTGCTTCTCTCAGGCTGTCCTCCAGCCTCTTTATTATTTATTTATTGAGAAACATTTGAGAGCAAACAATCCCCATAGATTTCTTTAGTATGGCTATGTAAACTTCCTTGAAGATACAAATGATGTTTTTCCCTAGTGGTTGCCCACAAAGGGCACGTTTGAAGTACACACAAATGCACATTACAAACCACATATAAGCAACAGGTACTTGGATTACATACATGCAATACATGAAGTGCTGGATTCCTGCTGCTGCAAGGTCAAAGGGAGCCCTGAATTTTCTAGAGCTGGAGGCACAGAGAGCTGAGTTCACAGGTAGAACTGCTCCAACCAGTCTGGACATTTAGCTTTGTGTTACTATCGGAATAAAAACTAAACAGCAATGTAGATGAAGAAAATACAGATTTTATACAGAACTGATGGTTCTGGTTTATGTGGTTTTTTGGTGGTTTTGTGTCTGCTGCTCAGTGTCTTATGCATCCATTATATGACACCTCTAAGCCTAAATCTTTTCATATGTTTTTGGGAATTTCCTTTGTGGAAGACAGATGGAAAGAAAGACCCAAACCTGTCTTTCCTGTTCCAAACTCTCTCGCTGTGCTATTATAAAGTATGCAATTGTATCTTGCAGTATTTCTTAGCAAATGGCTACTATATGGTCCAAAACCACAATTAACAAACATAAAACTAATAATGGCTCTAAGAAAACATTAATGTTTGCATTGTTATATATTTTCATGCACCTTAAGCACTTCAGGGGCATTAATCTGTTCCTGTCATTGGACTATGCACGCCTTTCGTTACATTTTTCTATTTATTGTACCACCCAAACACTAATGATTCTTAAAACACTCATAATCTGGAAAATCCAGTCCAACTGAAATTGAATTCTAAAAGCAAAGGAACACCAAGCCAGGCTTAATAAGGAAAAGAGATTTGCACAATATATCTACACCATTTTCAAACATTTTTGCCAAACTTCATGAAAGATGAAGTTGAACCAAACTTCATGCTGGAGATTTCTGCAGCAGAAGAAATCAGTGTTGGATTTGAATTTTACACTTATATTTTTCGGTAAATTTAAGACCATACTAATCAGACCACTTAAACATAGTATTCACTATTTTCTTAACATTTTCTTTTTGAGCAGCATTTGTTTACTGCTGATTTTTTGTTCTCTATTTTGAGCATGTTTGTGATGAAACCTACCCTTCAGTTATTTTTTGTCTGTCATATAAAAAAAATAAAAGTATCCATAGACCAGCATTTTTGTGCAGGTTTGTTGGTACTTGGTAAGGCACAGTGCTTAAAAATTACTGTATAACCATAAGACTTGCAAAATGGCATATACGAGCAGATGTTGATTTTTTTTTAAATCAGTGCCTGTTTTCCTCTAATGTAGATACTATGTCAGTTCCTTGATTTGCAGTTACCTTTTGACAAAGTACTGTAACATATAACCAGGGCTTTCTGACTTTCAGTTTGGTCAGATTAACTAATTCTAGAAAGTGTTGACAGTGTCGGTTTTTCGAAGTTCTCATGAGATATCTTGGCAGCATGCTATTTTAAGAGTTGGCCTCTTAAGTATGCCATATTTAGTGGGGACAACTGAAAGCTTCTTAGATGCAAAGGAAATGCTTGCACTAAAGTATTGTAAGTTATATTTCATTTATTATGAAATCCTTTTTGATTTTACAAGAAATGTAAGACAAATATGAATGTGTTCTTTTGAGAAGCAGTTGCTGTATTTTGATTTAAATAACTGTTATGATTTTATAGCTCACGGCCGTAAACCACAAAGAGAAAAGTTCATGCTGAAGTGGCAAAATGAAATGTGATGTAGCTTGTACATTGATCATTGTTTCAATAAAGAATTTGCACAGAGTATGTGGAGTTTGTACACATTCAACAAGCTATTTACAGTGCCACAACACCACTTTCCCACAGAAATGGATGCTTGATAGCCTACATCCTGCACTAATTTTTGGAATAACCAGCTCAAACCTTTTCTATGTCCATTTTTTTTCTCTCCCTGTCTTACCTTCCCATACTTTCTTCTGTCTCCAGCAGCTCTGGTGTGCCACTTCTCAAATAAGATCAGAATTAAGTTAGTTGTCAGGGCAAGTGTTTCTGCACCCCAGGCACCTCTGTTCCAAACTGACCTTTTATAAGTCCCCAAATGGATTTTTTTCCCCCAGCTGTACCAGGCTCTAATGCTGTATACTATATTTAGCTCTTTGGCTCCCAGGCCCAAACTGAGTCATTTTACTCTTCCAGAAAAGGCTGACTTGTGAGTCTATGGTATCACATGTAAGTCTGTAAATTAGGCAAAAACAGTAATGTAAACCAAAGCTAAGTTACCAATTTCTTATTCAAAATCAGAGTGTATGGCAGCAAATGATAAATGTGGCACTCTTAAGACACTCAAGGTATGTTATGAGAAGCTATTTCATACCACAAGAAAAGGCAAAAATGAGAAAAGCCAGACTTGTATAGCATGAAGAATACATGTAAAACCTTGCTTATGATGGAGTAGAAATTCAGGATCACTATCAAATCATTTTGCCATTCTATAGCCAGTTTCTATTTTGAGAACAGATTTCTGTTACATCTACTCTAACCAGAACCTCTCCTATGTGGCTAAGGACCTTAGGCATGAGAATAGTAGCAGAGTTATCAAAAAGAGCCTGTTCTATTTTCAGGATTATTTAGCTACGTATCAAATGCCATTCACAGACTACCACCCTGTCCTGTTGTGGAGCCACAGAGTTTGAGATCTCATGTTGAAGATGCAGAAGCTGGACATTCTGAAATATATTTGCCTACTTTTATATAAGTTTTGATTTTACCCCACAATAAACCATTTGTATTTATTAACAATTCAGGCCCAGTCATTCTCAATTGATAAATACCAAGAAGCAAAATAAATGCCAGAAAGGCTTCCCTCTTTCTGAAGCATCTTATTGCTTCTGCCTTAAGATTAGCCCTGATTGATAGACAGCTCCTGAGTTGTTTGGTTATCATTTAACTCATTCCTGCTGGTGAACATTACCTTAGTCAGAAAACAGAGTTTATTAAAAAAAAACCAAACCCAACAAAAAACCCACAAAACAAACAACCTTCCTCAATAAAAACAAACAATAAAAACAGCCAAAAAAAGAAGCTGCCTCCTAAGGAGACACATGTAAATCCTGCCTATTTAAAATGCTTGGTTATCCTTCTCTCTAATGTGTGCAGAGTAAACAGCCTCAGGAAAAGGCAGTAAAAAATAGAGAGAAATTGAAGATGAAGGTGGAAAATTTTTTTGCTCACTGAAAACACCTAGAGGTGATTTATCTTCAAGGTATATTAAATTCTAACTTGTTTTTACTGTAAACATACTCAGGTGAAGAAACAGGAGATTCCTAAAAACAATGAAATTTTCACTCCCAATAACAAAAAAATTATCACAAAACTATGAAACATATTTCCCAGTCCTTCTCTTAGAATGCCTTTTATCAGGAAAGATATTTTCAGTCCTTTTTATGGTTTTGCCTAGGTCACTGCAGCTTCTTTACGAGTTTAGTGGAAGTGCATTTATTTTCTGCTGTCTTCTTAGTTAAATATTCTCTATCCTGTGTAATCTCCTTTTGTAAGATCAAAAAAGAACTCAATATTCCATTGCAGATTTATCTTCTTGTTTCATTTTCCCAGTCCAAAATCTTATTTTGTGTTTTGTTTTACTGCTTGGATTTTTTTTCTCTTTTTTTCCCCTAAAATTCTTCATATTTTAAAATAAATCAGAGAATTCTAGTGATTTTTTTTTTTCCAGTTGCTTGTTTTGGGGCAGGATTGCTCACACCTTATTCAATTTTAATTATACAGACATACAATTAACTACTCCCAGGTTGGTGCAGGATGAACTAATCAATAGAATGCAGCAAATTTTTTGCCAAACAGCATCAAGAGAACACATAAATCCATACCTCCCAAGACACGAGTGGAATAAATGTCATTGTTCATTTGTGAGTCTGTGGGCAGGTTATGCTCTTTTGTGTGTTCATTTGCAAAAAGTAATACATGATATGGCTCTGCCTTAAGACATTCCCCATTATGGATGGAATAGCACATCTGCATCATCCATCAGTTATCCACTACCTCAATTGGTTTATCTTATTCATTAGATAGCTGGCCATGTACAAGGGCCTCTCTAAAGTTGGTATTCTGAAGAGACTGCAGACAGCTTCAGGACACTATGTAAATTATATGAATTTCAAATTAATTGATAAATGTTTTTCCACTTTTTTTAACTGAAATGCTGTATTTCTACATAGGCTAATGGAGTCTGGATTTAACTAGAAACTCCAGTTTTCATAAGCATGCAGTAAAATGACAGTAATCTGCTGCTGAATGAAACAGCTTTTTGCAACTACAGTTTCTACATTTCATAATCCCCATGTAATCTCTTTTAAGCACAGAGCTCATTCTTTAATATATGTGCCCTAAATGAGGTGAAAGGATCCAAATCTCTGTTATTCATGTAGACTGTATCAGACTACTAGTTATTTTATTAGAACATAAAATAGACCTACCCTGCCACTGTAACTCCGTTGTAGTTACCAGAAATAGCCCCAGAGCATTAGCCAAATGTTACACGATACACCACCACTGAGAACTACCTTCCTACTCTACACCAATTCTGGAAAAAGAAGTTCAGAAAAAGTCCATCTCTTCTCAGCAGATAAGCAGCAAATGGAAGACTCTGAAGGACTTAACATTTCACGTTTTTCAGTAAAAAAAACACCAAAAAAAACCAAACAAAAAACAAACAAACAAACAAAAAAAACACAAACAAAACAAAAAACCAAAACTGTAGGAAATTATTTGGGATCATGTAAAATTGATGCAGGAGTTGAAGTATCATCCAAGAGAGGAGGTCACTGCAGCATGGAAGCTCGTCCCAATAGGCAGCTGTCAGTTGTCAGTAGCTACAGACACTTCTCAGGATAATCCATGCTATTGTAAGGAGGCAAACATTTTCATAGATCATGTAAATTAGCAGCGTCCAGGAGACTGGACAGCGTTGCAAGATGCAATTCCCAAACTGCTCAGGTGATTGTGCTGCATCTGAAACTCAGGCATTTTTCCTGACTAGAGATGGGCACTGGGAGTATCACTAAAGACTCTGTGCTGTGATGGTGGAGTCAGACCCTTGCATGAGAACCCTATTCCTTCCTTCTGGCTTGATGGGACCAAAGTACCCACGCCTTCTTTTTTTGCTGTAGCACTACATTGTAGTTGTTTCTCGAAGAGGACTAAACATGGGCTCTTCAGTGAGGCAACTGCTGAATGCACAAGGAAAGAGCAGTACTGGCAGGTGTGAGCTTACCTTTATAGTGTACCAGATAGAGATTCTCCCACAGGCCTGCCAGCATTCAAGTGGAAAAGGACTATGATGCTGTGCATCTGGACAAACCTGGTGCAGACAAGAACAGGAGGGTGGGAGTGAGCTGGAGGCAGCCTAGGACAGTCCAATAGGCATGGAATTAAGATGACCATCCCACGCTTATTACTGGAAAACACCTCCAGCAAAATCATCTCCCTGTCCTTATCCTCTCTACTCTAAAGAAGTATGTCACACTTTGGCAGCTCAGCAACAGCTCCTTGTCCTACCTATTCTAGCTCTGACCATCCACTTTTCATTTCTTATTGAGCAGCTACAAGGTTGTCTAATCCTGATAGATGTTTGCTGTGGCTCTTGTCCTGTCTCTCCTATTACTAATTTACAAGAAAGCATGGGATTCACTTGCCAGCACACATGTAAAAGCTGGTCCTCAGAGACCTAACAGACTGACTATTCTGTTCCAAAGGAGGGTGTGCAAAAGCTAGGCACATAAAGATGAATTAATAGATTTAAAGCCTCTGTCTGGTTAAGCCCTCTGTGTTTATTCATCTTCTCATTCTGTAATGGAAGAATGCTGGCCAGACTATCAAAGTACAATATGACCTATTGCTGTGTTTTAACAGTGTTCTATATTTTTTCATTTAACCTGTAAAAACTGAGTACTGAAAGGTTAAGAGAACACAGATTCCAGACTTAATCACAACATTTTCTTCTCACCACGACATAAACTCTATTCTGTGTCTATTTGCTATTTGCAGAACAAAGACAGGATATCCTAGAAAAATCAATATTTTCTCAGTGATGATGGTTGTCCTCAGCTTGCCTCCAGGTAACACAATAAAAGGTTTTAAGAAACTGTCAGCAGAATTAATAGCAAATGCTTTTGATTAGGTACCTTGTTTGGAAAGTGACTACAGTAAGGATTCCCATTTTGTAAATGAATTCTGCTGACTTTATATTGACTTACACATATAACAGATTGTGAAAAGCCAGTTTTACTGGAGCAAAATTACACAATCTTCCACAAGTCTGGCCTGCTGATGCACATTTTTCCTTTTCTTGAACAGTCTGCTATAGGATATAATATGTACTACAAAACTTTATTGCTCTACCTATGCAATTAGAGAAATTTTATTGAAATACAGAATCATAAAAAGAAAAGTCTCCCCTCATATTTTTTCTTTCAAAAGCCATCATAATAACTCTGTAGTTTGTGTCACATTGTAGCCACAAAAAGACAGATGCTAATAACCTTTTTGTCCACTTCAGCCTAGGCCATGCCACTTCATAAGTGTTGACAATTTGCTGGCTTTGGAAAGGCCAAAGCATGAATTCTCAAGGGGCTGAAAGGAAAATGTTCCAAAAATGCCAAGCTGGAACTTGGCACCATGGTCATTTGGCAGATGAACAATGCTGTACATAAACAAGTAGAGAGATGGAGCTTAAATTCTAAATACCCTCTTGAGAAAAGATAAAAAACAGTTCCTAGGAACAGGGAACAGAAGCTTTCAGGAAAACTAAGATCATTGATTTTTGTCATGAATGACTTATGATTATGGCTGTGTGATTGGGATGGGAATGGAAAATTATGCAGTACAAAGTACTGTGTCCTCCAGTCTCATGAGAGATTCCACTTACACTCATTAGATAAGGCACCATGTCATATTTGTTAGATCTTAGGCTTACATACTGTATTCTATGCATTAATCCAATTATCTTCCTGTTTCACCACATCTTTAGATGACATTAATATATCATCATCAATTAATAGAAACCTTTTCTATTTCTGTGCATATCTGTGTAGAGGAAAATACACAAGCTTTAGAATAGCCACTGATTTTCCACTCAAGTGATCCACTTCAAAATTAAGCTGACCAAGCTGCAATTTTATTTCCACACCTCTCACACTTTTGTTATGCAACACACAAACACTAAAAATAAGAATATATATGGCTCAGAGTTCAGACTGCCAGCTGGCTATCTGACAAAAGAACAGATTAAGCAAGGTAGCAGGATCTCTGATCCAGCAGGTGAACAGGCTGTATTCTGCCTTCTGCATATTAACACTGTTCAGGTCTGAAGGGGATCTGCTGTGAGCCATGTGCATTTTAGCTCTGCATTGCACAGCACTCAGGATATTCAGTAGTTACCACACCCCACACCCTTGATATCTTTCACAGTCACCATCCAATACCAATTCAGGATTTCATAATGCACTCTTACAAAAGCTTTCAAAACCTTACTCTGCACTGAAACAGTAGGCATTCTTCTCAGAGACCAAAGTATAGCCTTGCTCTTTACCTCAGAAGGTAGCCCACACCCTTTAGTCCACATTCTTTAGCCCACATCTAGGCCCCTTCTCTTAAAATAGAACCAAAGATTAAAAGAAGGCAGAAAATGAACCTTCAAACTCACAAAATAAGCATATTCAGTTTTAAATACTAACACTAAACTGCTACTGTGCAAAGTGGCATTCTGCTCTCTTCCCTTTTCCAGGTTTTTTTGCAGCTTTCCTTTACAGTCCATGGCTTTCTCTTTGTGGACCTGGACCTGAACTACACCCTTCACCAAAAAAAAAAAAAAAAAAAAAAAAATCTATGCTTGTATTCTGCTTTTTCTTGCACTTAGTTATAGCTTGAAAGAAATCCAATTGTGCAGTTATGCCCAGATCCAGAAAAACACATGAGCAAATGATTTATATATATGAATAGTAACATTGTGCAGGACATAGGCTTTTTCCCAATGATAGCCATCAGTCTTTTCCTTGCTATTGCCTCATTACTGCGTGTGGCCTTTCTGTTTTTTCCAAGTTTTTCCTGTAACTTCAAAACTCATTTCAGTCTATGGATATGATCATGCTCAGAATGGAGAGGAGTGGGGTCTCAGATGAACTGAGACATGAAATACACATGCAACTGTGTTTAGAATGAAATGTCAGACAGTTCTCAGCACAACTTTCCACCTCAACCAATTAATATGTATCAGAACAACTGCTGGATATCCTGCTTGTTCAACTTGAACTTTGGGAAGTGCATTCTGGTAGATCATTTAGTTAGGGAAATACCATTAGAGAAGAAGTGATGGTTTATGAGTTACAATATAGTTGGAACATTGCACTAAATATTATAAAACAAAATTACTTAAAACTAAATAGTGTGGATTCTGCAATATTTTGTACCTTTTAATATTCTTTCACCTATGAGCAGTGGTGTATATTTCAAGGTGAGATATCAATATGTTTCAAACAGTCCCATAAGTAAAATGAACATATACAGGTGAGTATTAACTGAGACTGATCACTAACATGAATGCTCCTGGAAATAATTTCATATACTCAATTCATTTCAATTATTATGCTTTTGACTTAGGAATACCTCTTGGAGATTCCCACATGTTGAACCTGGCTTTTATAAGTGCTGCTGCGATATTTACTCTAGAATTCCAGATGTGAACTCTTTGCAGATGTGCCTGACCTGGTTCTAGTTCACACTGGATGATTTCAGTGTGAAGGGGCACCATGGTCTGCTATACTTCTTATAGTATAAGAATAGCAGAAATACTAGTGCTGGTCAAACACTTTCATAAACCCTAATGGGAGTTAACAGCATAACTCAGGGAGCTGTTCACAACCTTGCAGAGTCACAGTGCTGGTATCACAGCAGATTTCTCAGCTTTCTGAAATTAAAATCAGGAAAGAAACATGAAAGTTGAAAGAGCAATTTAAAAAAATAATTGTGTTGCATTAGTGACTTGTAATGCATGCAACATCAGTCTGGTTCTCAGAGAAAGGGATAATGGTTTTGGTGAGAAATTTTGGTTCAGCAAGGCATACAAGGTCAAGAACAAGAAGTTGATATTACTGTAAAAGTATATTCAATACTGTTATCCTGATAAAATTAATTTCTAGTTGATCAAAGCCCTTTGATTTGATATTGCTGGGATATTTTAAAAATACAGATGATAAGCTTTTGTTTTAGAGCTCATTGAAGTTGAATCTTAAGTCAGCTAATGCTCTGGCACTAACAACTTACTAAATGTTTCCAGGCAACAGAAAGAAAGTAGCAAAAGGTAAACAATTCAAATATGCTAAAGAGGAACAAACTGATACAAAAATAACTGTCTCTGTCTGTATGAAACTCCTCACTTCTAAGCAATGTTTACTTCTCTCTTTCATGCATTAAGAGGAAGTACAGAGTCCCACAAAACAAGGGTCAGTGTTTTTCAGAGTTTTTTCACTGTGTTATTTCCTCAAAACTTCCTCAGATTATTTTCAACACTTCAGCAGAAAATTGCTTCAAGCCTTGAAAACCACTACAATCTCCAAAGTCTTGATAAAGTCACTGAGGTTGATTGAACGTCTCCCTGTGTGTTGGGGGTTAAGTGTTTCCCTGCAATCACTCTTGTGAGGCCTGCATACTGGGGGATGGAGTCTATATTTTGTGCCTTGTGATGCTTATATTTTTTACAGCTCTGGCAAACAAGAGGTGCTGAAATTGCTGTTTGTGCCAGCTGACAGCAGTTGCTGCTGACTATAGTGAACTCCCCTTGGGCCAGCCAGGGTCCAAAATTCTCTCCAGTATTTTTCTGATTGTCGGTGAGCTTTGCCATCAACTCTAATCCATCACCAGAAACCCCTCCTTCTCTGGACACCAGTAAACCATGCTCTCAACCTGCTGCCCTTTGGATACACTGCAGAACACAGAGGCACTTGTTGCAACATCTCTGATGCCCTGGCCTATAGTTGTGAAGGCTTTAGAGGCACCACAGTTCTGAGTGTGGAATGTCTCCTTATTACACAGCTACTTTAGAATCACTCTTTAGTACAAAGGAAGTTAAAGATGCATCTTTCTATCTACACCTCTTTTTTCATTGTACAATTAAATAGTTTGCAGATTTTTCTTGCAAATGGTTCCCTCATTTAGAGACACAGACATCTTGGGTAACAATCATTAAAAAGTGTCTTATGCTGGAGATAAGCTCTAATGATAAGCTCTATAAGCTACCTCCCATATAAAATCCAGCCAGTGGTCATAAGTCATATTTTTTTCCACCTTATCCATGATATCAGTTGACCATTTCCTCTTTGTTAAATAAGCACTGTGTGACTCCCTTGGAGTGGAAAGACACCTGTTTGCTAGACCAGGTGTCATGCCCTATGCTTGACTGCCTATACCTAACAGCATGTATTGGGTTACATGGCAAGATTTTGATTGCAGTGGGGCTACAGGGGTGTCTTTCTGCAAGAAACTGCTGGAAACATCTCCTGTGTCCAATAAAGCCAAGGCCAGCCAACTCCAAGATGGGCCCACTGCTGGCCAAGGCCGAGCTCATCGGTGATGGTGGTTGTGCATCTGGGACAACAAATTTAAGGGGGAAAGTTACTATGCAATTTTAGCCAGAGAAGGGACAGAGAATATGTGAGAGCAACAGCCCTGCAGACACTGAGATCAGTGGAAAAGGAGGGGGAGGAGGTGCTCCAGGTGCCAGAGCAGATATTCTCTTGCAGCCCATGGTGCAGCCCATGGGGAGGCAGCTCTGCCCCTACAGCCCATGGAGGACCCCATGCTGGAGCAGGTGGATGCCCAAAGGAGGCTGTGAAGCCGTGGAGAGACTACTGGCTCCTGGCAGGAGCAGCAGAGACAATGTGTGATGAACTGACTACCATCCCCATACCCCATCCATCTGCACTGCTAGTAAGGTGGAGGTAGAGAAAATTAGAAGTGAAGCTGAGCTTGGGATGCAAGAATGAGTGGCAGCAAGGTTTTTGAAGGTGTGGGTTTATTTTTTATTACTCTGATTTGATTGCCAATAAAGTAAATAAATTTTTCCAATCTGACTCTGCTTTGACCCAGATGGTAACTGCTGAGATCTCTCCCTTTCCTTATCTCAATCCAGAAGACTTTCATCATATTTTCTCCTCCCTGTCCTGCAGAGGAGGGCAGTGACACAGCCATTTTGGTGGGTACCTGGCATCCAGGTAAGGTCAACCCATTATACAGCCCCTTCTATCAGCAAGGGGTAGAATTCTTCCTTTGCCCCTGTTGATGACTCACTACATGTTTCAATTTAAAGCATTTCTCAACTGAAATTTATGGTCCATATTGCATATTTGTAGATTTTTATCATAAAAAATAACTATGTAATTTATTACTAGCTTGATAGGACAATGATGATAATAATGTCACCACTTTGGGTTCACAGTGGGCTTGGTATGATCTTTCCCATCTTCTGTGTTCAAAGCACCCTGTAAACTTACTACACTAAGACAGGAAGGCATTTTTCAGGAGGCTGATTTCATATTTCAGTTCCTTTACCAAACGGATATGCTCTTGCTCAACTTACTGCACTTTGAAAAGGAGTTAAGCCAAAAATGAGAGTCATGCTAATTATGGAACAAGGATCCCCACATATGGAGTTACTCAGAAATAGTCATTCTTGAATAACATTGTATAACCAAGCATGGGACATATTTTTAAGTTTTTCTTCATAATTATGGTAAATAGAGCTTTAGGAATTTATGGGGTTTTTACTTAGTGTTCCTTTCCATTTTTTTTTTTAATTGGGTTAGCATGGCCAAGTTTTTGGTAGCAGTGGGGGAGGTGGAATCTGTGAGAAGCTGCTGGAAGCTTCCACTGTGTCTGGAAGAGCCAATCCCTGGTGGTTCCAAAGACAGACATGCTGCTGGCCAAAACTAGGCCAATTAGAAATGGTGGTAATGTCTCTGTGATGACATATTTAAGGAAAAATCAAAACAAAGGTGGTGCAGTTGAAATTTTCCAGCTAGAGAAGTATAGAATGAGAATATGTGAGAAGAACAACTCTCCAAACACCAAGGTCAGTGAAGAAGGAGGGGGAGGAAGTACTCCAGGTGCCTGAGCCAAGATTCCTCTGCAGCCCATGGTGAAGACCATGGAAAAGTAAACAAAATCAAAAAGAACAAAATTGTGGAACCTATGGCACAAAATATGTTTCAGATAAATTGTTGAAAAAGTACAGGAGTATTTGTATCTCCAAGTTCTATCCAAAATTTCAGTAAAAGATGCCCATTACCACGCAACTAGGAACCCAGAAAAAAAAAATTTCCACATTCCTAATACCAGAAAAAGTGATAAAATAAATATATCAGAATGTATTAATTCAGTATGCAATGGGAAAAAGATTCTGGTCTCTTATGTTAGCTTGGTGACTCAGGCACCATGGCAGGATTTCCTTCCCTCTTAAAATTCTTTAATTGGAGTGGATGATGAGGCATCTGTTGCCACTCCTTTGGACTCAGTACAGCTGTCTATGGAAAGACACAACTGTTTTCATAAATGGACAATGGAAAACCTTTTTCACAGAGTACAAAAGGCCAACAAACAGTGGAGCCAAATCCATTCCTGAGATCCCTGAAGAATATCAGTGGCATCATGGCAGAGATTATTATAGCCTACGTGCTGGATGCTCTCCAACAAATGGAAAGTAGTGGAATAAGCTCGCAACCTGATCCACAGAAATGGTTAGCTGTTGGGGCATCTGGTTGTGGGTTAATGTTCTGCTTCTTCTAGGAAAATGTTGCTAACTTTTTTCTTAGGAAGACAACTGACTATTTTGCATTGCTTCTTCTTTCCCTGTCCCTTCAGAAAATCTAGGCGCATGTCTAAGGATCAGGATTATACCATTGCAGTGATGTTGCAATATAGTTATTGTTTCTGGCAAAAATGGGAAATATTTTTAAAGAGAGATAAATTCAATTGCTTATCTTTTGTCCTTCTGTATGTGCACAGAGTAGCATAGGGGACAGAGCAGGACAGGCATCTTTGAAAGCACAAGGAGCTTAGAAAAAATTTGACCATTTGTTTAGTGTCTGCTTATTAGGAATTTTTATTAAAGATATGAAGCCTTTTCACTTTCACACATTCATAGTCCAGTGATGAGCTAACTGAAAGAAAGAAGGAAAAGCTCCCCAAGCAAGTGCATGCACACAGTCCCACCCTGTCCTAGGTTAAAATGTAAGATGTGCCCAAAGTATGTATTCTATGACCATATTCATGAGCTGTTGAAACCAGGTGGGGCAGTGTTTCCCTTATCTGCTGCTAATGGCTCATCAATGCCTTGCCACAT